>CAUJRU010001866.1:0-108748 GCA_963277665.1 Viscum album
AATTAAGTAAATAATTATGTATTTTCATATCTATGTATATTTATGAATTAGATAGTGTTTTAAGAGGCTTAAAATGAGAATAAATCCAATCTTAAGTATAGAATTCTCTAATATTTTTAGAAGATTGTTTTACCACTTTTTAATGGAAAACCATTTTTAAATATATCTTTTGACAATTTTATAAGATCTATTTGTCAAAATAAACTTATTCTTTAGTATTGGGACATTGAAATTTATTTTGGATAAATTTTTGGTATTTTTCTGGCAATGTTCATTTTTAATGAATAGTGAAAAATACTGCATTTTACTTCAAAACTGTTTTTTCATCTAATTTAATTATATGGTTAGATTATCTTTATAATTGGCTTTAAACTGTAATTAGAATATATTTTTACCATTTAATACAATGGTGGTCATTAGAATTTATTTCACTTTGTAATTGGGCATAAACAAGTGCCAAACTTTTCATAGATATTATTTCAAAAAAACCGGCTATTTTTTTTGACAACGAGAATTATTTTTAAATTAATTATTACAATTTCTGTGTTTGGAATTTGGTAAAATAGATTCCATATTTTGAATCATAAGGTCCAAATTATGTAATTAAGACTCTTTTGTTTTTGGATATTATGAATAGTAATGACGGTAATTATCTTTAATTATCGCGATTAATTAGTAATCGGGTAGTTAAGGATGATAAAATAATATCATAATAATAAAAAATGACCCCAACATGTGTCCTAATATTACTATTTGTGTCATGTCCGACCATGTGATTCATTGTCCCAAACTTAGGGACCCCATGGAATCACTTTTGGGTGATAATGACACATTATCATTTTATTTTTAAAAGAAAGGAGAATATCACAAAAGTATGTAACACCTAAGTAAAACAATTTTAATTTTGTCTAAATAAATGATCTCTTAGACTATAAATAGTCATTGGAAAGATAAAAATATTTCTTACATCATAGTATTTGTTTTATAATTTTTAAACATTAAATAAATTAAATTTTTTATGACACCATGATGATGCAGCAATTACCTCATTAATTAACGATTTAAATAAAATGAAAATATAATGTAAACTCTAAGACTTAAACTTGTCAAAAAACTATTGTATGAGTATATTTCGAACCCTTATAACCTTATCCTATAAATATATCAATGTGGGACCTTCTAAATCCGAAACTCATTTTAATATAAAGTAACATTTCTTGACTTTCCAAGAGTTCCCCTCCTCCCTCTTATAAAAGGCCCCCACCTCTACCTCCTTACCCACACCTCTCAAGCAATTGTATCAGACAATATCTACTCATTTTATATCTACACATCCCTCTCTTAATCATAGAAGCCTTACCTTAGGCAGAAATCTCTTTAAGAAACCCTTTTGTTTCAAACCAAGAGGAGTTACCCGATTTAAAGGTAATGTCTTCACTTGTGTTCTTTTGTTTTATTTTTCTTCTCCAACCCCTAAACTCTTTTTATTATTTTCTTTTGTAACAAAACCAGTATCTTAAATATACTAGGATGTTTTTATGTGAAGGATTTGAGATACACTTACACACACAATCTTTTAATGGTAAAATAACATACTGTTTCTGTGGATGGTGAATTTCTGCCTCACGAAACGATGATTGTTCAATCTTCTTTTTACACCTTTCATGGTGGCCATTAAGCTGTCACTCTATTTATATATGATATATATTATGTTTATGTTTTCTTTATGCTTCTGTATTTTTCATTTATGGAAGACCTTTATGGTTTCCATTATGGGTAAACGCGATATCTTCATTTTAGGAAGTGCGGACAACCGCCCCCTCAAAGTGATTTGATTCGTTAATTCCATATGTGGGACGTATAAAGGATTGAGTTAATGATATTACATATGATATAATACTTTAATTATAATATACCTTTATATAATTATGATTTAATTCCATTAAATACAAAATAGAAATGAAAGTAGCGTTCATGCGTATGTACGACTTACCGTCTCCATGAACGGTGCATTTCATATCTTACCTCTAAATGTTATGTAATATTATAAATTTATGTATATACTGGATATATATGATATATATTATATCTAAATCATGAATATAATTCTGGATATAATGGATATTTTACCACATGAACAACTTGTAATTATAAGGAGTTTATTCTTGACTCAAGTACCAATGATCAACAAAACGACCGTTATTAACTTAAATAATTACATAGTGTTCATAACATGGTAATAAGTGATGTAAAAGGAATAATGAACTTGAAAAAGGTTCTTAAGCATGTATAAATAAACTCAAGTTTATTATTCAGGATATTAAAGAATGATCGAGTCAAGTCGGACACGAGGTATGGGACTTCGTCTCAATCTCCTTTCATTGAGGCATATTTTATTTTATACATAACTTTATTTTATACGGTGTATAAACCCCTTTGACTTTTAACTTTATTCAAAAGGAATATTTTTATATGAAGTGTTTTAATAAATGAAAAAAGGGAATGTTTTTGTGTTACGTATGCGGTGACAATGACTTCTTCGCCGCCGTGACCATTACTTTAGTTTCGACTTCCTCTACAAGACATAACATTTTTTTAATGAAAAATAAATACCATATTTTACTTTTATTTTATTTTGGTATTGAAAATGGTTTTGATAATGTTTTTATTATATCAATGTGTTTTTGATATCTTGTGATTGAAATGTGGAAATGTTATGTTTCCTTTATGCATGTTTTATGTGATACAATTATGTTATGGTTCTTGGGAATTGTTTATGAAGACGGGTGGTTCCGTGATAAACTAAGGGCGGGTGAGCTCGTGATAGCTCTCCAATTCATTGGGTAACACGAAGGGGTTAAATTCTATGTTTTATACGAAGAGATTTAGGTAATATACTGTGATGGGTATTCCAAACGTAACAATGAGGGTTACTCCCTACATAAGAATGTTATGAATTCCTTAAGTTACCTTTATGTCTAATGATTTATATGATTTATTCATGATTTTACGAGGTATGTTAAAGTACTTATGTTTACAAGTAAAGAATGATTTCATTAATTCTTATGTATACATGGACTAATGTTTTCATTTCGTACTTTTATATCCCTTACTGAGCTTTTTATGCTCATCCCAAGTTTTTGAAATGTTTTTCACAGGTCAAGGGGAAGGTACATGATGTGAACCCTTTGATGGGAAAAGTGAATATTGTCTTTAATGTAACCACCTTTTTTAAATGTGGAATGTAATTCATGATTTATGATCTAATTATCTAAAACTATAAACCTGAAAAGATCCTCAATGTGTAATCTTGTAATAACTCAAGATTAAGTAATGTTTATGGCTGGGGCCTTATAGATAACCATGGGATTGGAAATTAATTTGTGGATTAGGAAATCAATGTTATTTCATAAGTTTTTCACTATTTTGGGAACCCTATATTATTAAGGTAAAATCAATATTATGGAATTTTATTTTTGGGATAATTTTTTAATTTTATTTTAGATTCATATATGATTTTATTGTGGATTAATGGTGATTCAGGTGATTTATGGAAAGTATTATCATATCTTGAAGATTATGTGATTAGGGGAATTATATTTCAGAATGATACATTAAGAGTGTTGGATATTGTTTTTATAATTTATCTATGAAGAATATGTGATAAAATAATTATTTTTTGGGTTTCAATCCTACTTTGGACTATTTTAAGGAATTTTAAGGATGCTTATTTTTTGAATGGTCTATGTTGAATATTGGGTATTACTATTTCATTTTGGATATTAATGTTGTTTTTCATCATATAATGGTTTATTATTTTTGGGGAATTATCTTATCTTATCTTATCCATTGTGGTTTTATTTAATACCTAAAGACAGAAAGAATATATGTTTATTCTTTTATCAATTTTTTGATCTATAGAATATTATTCTAATACGCCAGGCTTGAAAGAAATAATATTGAATACTCATCATTAGTGGAAAATAAAAAAATTGGGAGGAAATGGATTAAAGGATGAAATTATTATTTTTAAGAAAATATATTTCTTTATTTTGTTACTCTAGGAAGTAAAATTATTCATCAAATTTATGAAATATATTTTGGAATAAAAACATTATCTATTTACTATTATTACTGAGTAATAAATGGCCTTTTAACCCATCAAATATTTATAGTTTTGTGATGTGTAACTTTCAAATGAACACGTTCTATATAAATATCCATCAAAACTTGATAATTATAATTATATTAAATGTACATATTTTCACTTCAAAGTATTTTCAACGAATCAAAATCCTAGTTTTGTGGTGATATTCACATTTTCCTTTCCCCGTTTTTAAGAGGATGTTTTATTGACCATTTTGTGATGTGGGATTTCAAAAAGGTGATTTGAAAAGAAAAAACCTCAGGAAAATGTTCAAATTTAGAGGGAGAAATTTATTAATGGGTGTGAGGATAATATAATATCCTAATATTTTTGAATTAATGACTATTTTCGACAGTGTACATGATACAAAAAACAGAGCTTAAACTATCAACGAAATATTCTTATATGACCATTATAACAAAGACATTAGACTATTGGGTATTAATATAAATTATAAATTATAAATTATGAAATAAATATAAAATTCACAATTAATAAAAGTTTATTGGTAAATTATTAAACAATAATCACATAATTTTTAGTAAATTCATTTTATTATTCAAAAATACTTTTTCTTCAAAAATGGGTTTTTCTGATTTATATGGGTAAATATTATAATCCATTTTTGGAAGTTTTTATAAATTTATTATACCAAAATAAATTCATTTTTTAAGTCATCATATGAAAATTTTCCAATGCTAAAATTTTGATAATTTTATGAAAGGTTTGATTTTTTAATGAATAGTGGAAAATAGAATTTTTATTAAAAATAATATTTTCCAATATTTACAAGCAAAAATTATATTTTTGATTAGTTTTAAATTTTTATTATTTCAGTTATGGTTTAAAATAATACTATAAATGTTTTTATGTAGATTTTATATTTTAATTTATTATAAAGATATTTTATATTTAAAAATTACATTTTTTTTCAAAAAGAGTTTTTCGTTGCTTAGTTTTATTTTAAAATAAATTCTGAAAATTCTATGTTATGAATTTTTATAAATGGATTCTATATTTATAATTAGTGGGTACATGTTTAGAAATTATGTCCCTTTTATTTTATGTTAATATGAATAGTAACTATGGTAAAATTTACTACCTCGATAAACGATAAATGGTTTAATATGGCTTAAAATTAATGAAAAGTGTAAAATTTTTCATTAAATTTATTATTGGATTAATTTAATTAGACCCTTAAGACCTAATTTGTAATTTTTTAAATGTACACTTTTCTATGAAAATGACGTATATATTATTTAAATCAAATAAAGTCATAAAATATCACTTTTTTTCTTAAATATATCCTATGTGTACACATGGGAAAAAATGTATGTTATGAACAAATTTTTATTTTTATTTTGAACTTAATGAAATTATTTTCATGATATAAATTTTTTTATTAATTTTTTTTCATTTGAATGAAATTATGATGTTTATAATATTTTATTTAATGAAATGTTAGAGATACCACATTCATAGTTTAAATAACTATAACATTTTTAATATAGGGTTATCTAATAGATTTGTTTTGACAATAAATATTATTAATACATATAAAAGAATTATCTAAATCATGGTATTTTATTTTTAATCATTAGTGAAGAAATATTTAGCTTAAATAATTACACAACACTGATAGAGTAATTATTTTATTAATTGAAATACTAAATAAATGTTATTAAAAATATTAAAATAAATATAATTTGAGATAATTAATGTGATTAAAAAATTTAATATATTATCTTGAAATGTTATATGTCACGACCCATCCTCGGGACCCGTGCATTGATTACCCCAAGCCCGCCTTCTATAGGCCAGAGGCTGGTGACTAGCACCAAAGGTGTAAATCCCTAAAATTGGGAAGGCATTGCCTTTATAAATTATAAGCACACACCACAGAGTATAATATGGAAGAAAAACACTAAGTAAAACTATTTACAAAAGGAGTGCTGAAAAGTAAAGGGTCCGGAAATACAAGCCCAACTGTAAAGTACAAGTATAACTGAAAGGGGGAAAAATAGCTGAAAGGTGTAAAGCAGCTCCTAGATCGTCCGCCACAGATCCTACCTGAAGGGTAGGTACAAATAACATCCACAGTACTCCATGTTTTTCCATGTCCTCTGTGTACCGTAATGCCGTGTGGTCCACCTCTGGGTATTGTGCAGTCCTGGTCCACTCAGCCTCGGTCAGCGTTTTCATCCTCTGCATTCAACACAACGAGGTGGGGGCATAGCCTGTGCAGGGATGAGTATAACAGTACTCAGTAGGGACCCCGAGACCCTCAAGGTATCACAAAATCCAACAAATATAAACCACAAGGAATGAAATCAAAAGATGACATCACTTAGGTATATTCCCATACATATACCTAAGTTATCAAGTAATCCATATCGATCATGAGGTAAACACAAAAGTTATAGACTTAGCTCAACCAGGATTTTTATTCACATTGTCGAAACCAAGAATGCTGGAGAACTCCTCCTCTGTCGAGTATAGTGGGCCTACCTCCAACTACCAGGCCCTTCCAACTAACCTTGGACTGCTGAGGTACTACTCCTGTCAAGTACTATGGGTCTGCCGTGCTCACACAGTGGTGCTCTCCACTATGGGTCTACTGCCAACTACCAGGTGCTCCTCTGCCGCGGGTCTACTGCCAACTACCATGCACTCCCCATTGGTCTAGTCAAGTAACTCCGAGTCGAATTGGTCAAGCAGTCATCAGGTCTCAGCCAACTACTAGGTCTCCGTACTCCGCTCGCTCTTCTTCGGGAGGGTCCGCTCCACGAGCTATAGGTCGATAATCCAACTACCACGAAGTCCCATGTAGAAGTATCTCAAAGGTCCACCTCGTCATAGCGGTCTCAACGCAATAGATGACACATCAATCAGATGGCCGGTCTATGAGTTATAATCGTTTTAGTCCCTGGGGCCCGGTTGGAATTGTGTTTGATCTAATTAGACCGTATCTCAACTTTTCCCCGAACTTCAGTGGTGTATACTCAAAGGGAACGTCACATTTCAAGAATAATAGTGCCGCCGATGGTTCGTCAAATGGACATCTGGTGCCAAAGATATGACCAAATAAAGTAAATGGGTCGGTAATGGGCATGGGCCCAGTCCGACCTGGTCGGACTGAATTGGCCCAACCCAAACTGGGCCGACCCGGTCTGGGTTGACCCGATCTACCCACTAGGTTCATCCCGGTCTGCTGGGCCTGACCCAGCGGATTGTAGGGGTGGCTCAGCCCGGAGGTCACCGCGTAGGCGTCTCGGCCCGGAGGCCGGGGCCAGTTCGGCCAGCACCACGAGGGGCGCGACACGGCCCGAGAGGTCGGCAGGGTGCTGGGAGGCCACACAGGGCGCGGGCAGGGCAACAGGGTTCCAGGTAGGGAAAGGGTACTCCGTGTGGGGCGTAGGGGAGGTTGGCGGGGCGCCGGGTAGGCCGGCTGGGCGCCGGGCAGGCTGGCTGGGCACTGAGCTGGCCGGAGGGGCACCAGGCAGGCCAGCGGGGCACTGGTTAGGGCACGCAGGAGGCCGCGTGGGGCGCGGTAAGGGCACCGGGAGGCTGCGTGGGGTGCGATCAGGGTTCTAGAAAGCCGTGGGCAGGCTAGCAGGGGCACACAAGAGGCGGTGGGCCAGCCGGTTCGGCACGGCTCGGGCCGGCGTGGGCCGACGTTGTTCGGATGGAAGCATCGGTGCGCAGCGCGGGCGTCGCAATTTATAGAGGCCGCAAGTAGCACAACCTTTGTTATTTCTACCTTCTCCGATGTTGCCTCATCTCTATGCCGAAGAAACATCACAAAGGATTGGCAGAGGGAGTTAGGCCATGTTAGTTTGGCCTGCACCCTCCGCGTTTAGAGGTGATTGCAATTGGTTAATAAAAGGAGAAACAATGAACAAAAATTTCTTACAAACCTTCACATTGATTCATTTCAAATGAATATGATTCAAAGAAATGTATATTACTCAAAGTAAACCCCCTACCGTTTGATTATCAATCGTTGATGGTGATGTTGTAGAAAGAAGACAGATTTTTCCCTCGTCGCGTCCGCTGCACTCTTCCACTTCCAAATACGCACGAAAGTTGTGAAAGATGCATCATGTCGGTAGGTGTCTGGGAAAGAAGTCAGAGGATGAAGTCTGTGGAAGATCGTTGCTGGAGTTCTTCATTGGGATAATGGTTCTTCATTTGGAGCTTTCTCCCAATGATCCTCTAATCCTCATTTTCCAACAAATGAAAAGCTAGACCCTCCAAATAAAAGATTGTCTTTTATTCTAGATTATTGATTTTAAAATTTAAATTGTGGTGATTAATTAAATGAGATGACCCATTTAATTAATGGGGTGAAGTTGGCATAATAAACTATGCATTGGATCCATTAATTAATGGGGAGGTCAAGAGGCTTCCCCCTTATTAATGAGGGGAGTTGAGAGGTTTTCTTCTACTCCCATTAATAGGGGGTTAATCCCCATGTGATCCCCATCTAATTTATCCTCCCATGGGAGGTTGATTTCAGGTAGGCCCCACCACCATAACCTCTCATGGGAGGTTAAGTTGTGGTGGCCCCACCTCCAACTTCCCAAAGGAGATTTTAACCACCCAACACTTATTTGGTGGCTCAAATAAAATAAAGTATTGCACACTTTATTTTATTATTTTTTTAAGAAAACCCAAAAATTAACTTCTATTCTCATCTCACTATTGTCGAAGTGAAAGTCTCCTTATGCGAATACCGGTGCTGTGAGTTCAACGGTGCCCTCAGATTTCAATTCTGAGAACCGGTTCATAAGTTATTAAAACTCACTTGTACGTTTACTGAACATACCTGAACAAAACTTTAGAAATTGATTCCAGGTACATTGGACCTTGGAATCACGTGCCATCAGTTTTCACGGACTTATAAAATGCCCATGTATTTATGAAAAAGTTTTCCACAAAAATTCCGGGTCTTTACATTCTTACCATCTCAGGGTTTTACGTCCCCGTAAGCTACAACTCGAACTATGGTAACAAATGGGGGTACTGAGCACACATCTGAGCCTCCTGCTCCCATGTTCTCTCTTAGAGGTTCCCGTGCTGCCATGAACACACACCAAAGGTATTGACTGTCCACGTAGGACCCGCTCCTATCGATCCTCTATCTCCACAGGAACCTCCGTAAATGTCGCCCCATCGTCGATGTCCAGCTCTCCGTGGTCAATGATGTGGGAAGGGTCGTGAATGTATCTCCTCAGCTGAGATACCTGGAAGATGTCGTGCACCCGGTGCAACTAAGGTGGAAGAGCCAGGTGGTAAGCCACCTCACCAACTCTGATGAGGACCTGAAAAGGTCTGATGAATCTCAGAGATAACTTTCTGCCTTGGCCAAATCTCCGTAGACCTTGTCAAGGTGAGACCCATATGAAGACGTGGTCGCCATCCTTGAACTCCAGAGGCCTCCATCTCCTGTCAGCATACAACTTATGCCTGCTCTGTTCAGTCTTCATCCTCTCTTGGATGATCTGCACCTTCTCTGTGGTAGCCCTTACCATCTTTTGTCCTACCAGTGCTGACTCCCCTGGGTCTGTCCAGCACAAGGGTGATCTGCAAGGTTGCCTATAAAACGCCTCAAAAGGGTCCATCCCTATGGTGGAGTGATATATATTGTTCTAGGAAAACTCCACCAAAGGTAAGTGATCCTCCTAGCTATGACCAATGTTGAGGACACAATCACGCAACATTTCCTTGAGGGTCTGAATGGTCCACTCGGTCTGACCATCTGTCTGATGATTGAAGGTGATGCTCAGACGAAGCTGCATCTTGAAAGCCTCCTACAACCCCTTCCATAGATGGGAAGTAAAGCATGTGTCACGATCAGAGACAACATAAGAAGGTACTCCATGTAGCCGCATAATCTCCTGCATATAGAGGTGTTCCAATCTCTCTACGGATCCTTGCTCTTTGATCGGTAGGAAGTGGGCCGACTTGGTGAGTTGGTCAACGATCACCCAAATCGAGTCGTGTCCCCTAGATGTACGTGGAAGTACCATCATGAAGGCCAAGGGTATCCCATCCCACTTCCACTCTGGGACCTCTAAAGGCTGAACCAAGCATGCTATTACCTGGTGCTCCGCCTTCACTTGCTGACAAGTGAGGAACTGAGAGACAAACTCTGGTACTTCCTTCTTTATAACTGGCCACCAGTGCTATCGTCGAAGGTCCTAGTACATCTTCGCCACTCCTGGATGTACCGTTGGAGGTGAAGTGTAGAACTCCCTCAACACTTCTTCCTAAAGTGATACTGGTACCAAGGTACATCCTCTGAAGAGGATGAAGTGCTCCCCACCTTCTGAAAATCCATCAGGTGCCTGCCCTGTGGATATCTGAGCACATTGTGTCTTGCAGTCAGCGTCTCCATACTGTGCCTCCCTGAATCGTTAAAGATGTGGGGGAGTGACTGAAAGAGACTGGAGGAAGGCTTCTCCATCTCTATCCACAAAGGATATCTGTAAAGCGGCCAGCTGCTCTGTCACCTCTCCTAGAATCCATATACCATACCTCATACTGAGGGCATATTTAACACCGTTCCCCTTTCCAAGAGTATAGACTATCTAAAATTCATAGTCTTGGAGGAACTCAAGAAAACACCGTTGTCTCAGTCTTAGGTCCTTCTGAGAGAAGATATACCTGAGACTCTTGTGATTAGAGTACTCGGTAAAATGATCTCACATCAGATAGTGTCACCACATATTAAAGGAAAAGACCACTACTGCTAACTCTAGGTCATGGGTAGCGTAGTTTTTCTCATGTTGTCTCAGCTGACGAGAAACATATATGGTCATTACTCGCTCCTATATCAGGACACACCCGAGTCTAGTCCCTGATGCATCACAGTAGACTATGTACCTTATGCCTTCCTCTGAAAGTCTCAATACGGGGGCACTAGTCATCCTCTGCCTCAGCTCTTGAAAGCTCTGTTGGAATCTCTTCGTCCATATAAAGGCTTGACCCTTCTTCTTCAACACTGATAGTGGTGCTGTAACTCTAGAGAAGTCTGTTACAAACCTCTGGTAGTAGCCAGTCAAACCCCGGAAACTCCGTAACTCCATCACACTCTTGGGTGGATCCCAAGAAAGTACCGCCTCAATCTTCACTGGATCCACTGCAACTCTAGCCTCCGAGATGACATGTCCCAAAAAGTGAACCTATGGGATCCAAAACTGGCACTTCGAGATATTACCATAAAGCTGGTGCTCTCAGAGTGTTTCCAGTACTACTCACAAATGGTAGGCATGCCCCTCCTTAGTATTTGAGTAAATCAGAATGTCATCAATGAAGAATATGACACAATGATCGAGGTAAGGCTGGAAGATCAGGTTCATGAGTCCCATGAACACTGAGGGTGCATTGGTTACACCGAAAGGAATAACTAAGAACTCATAGTGACCATACTGGCATCTGAAGGTCGTCTTTTGCACATCCTCATCTCGAACTCTGAGCTAGTGATAGCTTGATCTGAGGTCGATCTTCGAGAACCATCGTGCTCCCTTCAGCTGATCAAAGAGGTAGTCAATCCTCAAGAGTGGATACTTGTTCTTTACGGTCACCTAGTGCAGGAGAAGGTAGTCGAAACAAAGCCTCAAGCTCCCATTTTCCTTCTTGGCGAATAGAATCAGGGTTGACCAGGGAGAAACACTGGGCCAGATGAGTCCCTTCCCCTACAAGTCCTCCAGCTGTACCCACAGCTCACGAAGCTCAATAGGATCCATCCGATATGCTGAAGTAGATATCAGTGTCATCCCGGGGTATCAGTAAATGTAGAAGTCCACTTCTCTATGAGGAGGTAGTCCTGGAACATCATCAGGGAAAACATCCGGGTACTGGTCAACCACTACAGGATAGCTCAGTCTCTCCACATCAACTGCTCCGAGGGTAAGTCAGGCCAACTGATGAGTGATCGGCTGCACCCTCCTCCGAGTAAGTCTGTCCTATGCTGCAAATCCTCCCTTCTCCCCAGTGAAGCTAAACCTGGTCCCATCGGGGAAGATACACCGCACTTTGTGCCTAATACAGTCAATAGGAGCATGGAGTTTAGATAACCAGTCCATACCCAATATGACATCATAAGGCCTCAATGCTGTTACGAGGAGATCCCAGCCAAAGCTCTTGCCTTCTAGAGTAAGCTCTCACTACTGGCACCGGTGTGTAATTATCGAGTCTGCTCTCGTAGTAGTTTTTAGCCGTAAGGATTGAGCCAACATCACTGTCAGAATCTCGGCGCTCCGAATGAGGGTAGTGGAAATGAAAGTGTGATTGGAACCTGTGTTTATAAGAACTACAACAATGGTGGAGTAGACACATATCGTACCTAGAATCATCTCCAGAGCACCATGATCGTAAGTCTTTGCTGCCAGGAGTTGAGCTCTCCCCTGTCCACCTGCTCCCTACAGTCGGGGTGGAACTCCGGGCGGTGGTGGCGGTAACACCTCAAATCGCCGCCCACTGCTTGCTGTATGAACATATCCTCTGCCATGTCCGCCTGCTCCCTGCAGACCTCATCTATCGAATATCTATCTATGACTGGGAGTTCCTTCAATAGTTTTCTGATCATCCGAATGGAGGGTCTGATAGTCACGATCCATGTGACCATGCCCGCCGCAGGAGTAACATTTTACACTCCTGGCATGTCTGTCTCTATCTCCACTCTGGGTTCCCCACACAACCGATCCTGAGTCATGCAGTCGTGCACATATAGGTCTGGTCCTCTTAGACCTCTACTAAATCTATCTACTACTAGTGGCAGAAGACTCTACTACATGTACACTGGTGGTGGGTCTCGCTGCTGGAGACTGCTCAACAAGGAAGCTCTCCACTGAGAGGGCTCGGTCTAACACCCCTACCTGCGTCGGGATGCTGAGAGATATCATCGAATCCATGATCTCTCACCTGAGTCCTTGATCGAAGGTCTGAGACCTGAAGAATGTGTCCCGTACCATATTAGTGGAGTAGCACGAGAGGTCTGTGAACTTCGTTGAGTACTGAGCTACAATCATGCTACCCTACTGTAGATGCAGTAGCTCCTGCATTCGCACTGCTCGTAGGGTGTTAGAGACAAACTCCACCCAAAACAGGCTCTCGAAGTCTGTCCATTATAGAATCATCTCATAATTAACCTGGAGCATCAATCTCCACCATCTTCCCGCTACTGCCTGTAGAAGGCTGGCAGCAAGAATCACCATGAAGTCTGCTGGTGTCCCTACCAGTCTGAAGACTCTCACCACATCCTCCATCCAATCTTCAGCCGCTTGTGGGTCCGTCTCTCCCCTGAACCAGAGTGGACTATGGTACTGGGACTCATGAAACATTCTCAAGAAGCGTGCATCATCTTCTTCTGGGGATAGCGGCATCGGTGGCTTAACAGGTAGTGGCAGCGCTGGTGCCTCCGCTGGAAGAGGGCCCTGCACCGAGGCCTCATCGCTCGATGGGCCATCTACTTGTAAAACTCTTGGGCCTCTAGCCGGTCATCCCCGGGGAGGCATATTGAATGTAACAGATGCGACACAGTCAAAATATTTATACTTGGTGAGCTGACCTAGTTGATATGACTTAAAGAAAACTTTTTAAAACACACAAGCAATGAGTGTTTTCGTGCACTGAGTTGGAAATTATAAGTCAGGGTCCTAGTCTATGGATACGTCAGCGACCACACCAACACTGGACTCCCTAAACTAAAAACCACACTCGGTACCCTTAACACTATTGATTCACCGAAAATAATGATCATAGTCCTATGTTATGCGGATAACTGACTCCTTTGATACCAATTTGTCATGACCCGTCCTCGGGACCCATGCCGTAACTACCCCAAACCCGCCTTCCATAGGCTAGGGGCTGGAAACTAGCACCAAAGGCATAAATCACTAAAACTGGGAAGGCATTGCCTTTATAAATTATAAAAATAGATAACAGAGTATAAGCTAGAAGAAAAATACTAAGTAAAACTATATACAAAAGGAGTGCTGAAAAGTAAAGGGGCCAGAAATACAAGCCCAACTGTAAAGTACAAGTACAACTAAAAGGGGAAAAAATAGTTGAAAGGTGTAAAGAAGCTCTTAGATCATCCGCCACGGATCCTACCTGAAGGGTAGGTACAGATAACCTCCACATCAATCTATGTCCACCCGTCTCCTCTATGTACCATCATGATGTGTGGTCCACCTTCGGGCACCGTCCAGTCCTAGTCCACTTATCCTCGGTCAGCGCTGTCTGTCATCTGCATCCAACACAATGAGGTGTAGGCATAGCCTGTGCAGGGGTGAGTATAACAATACTCACTAGGGACCCTGAGACCATCAAGGTCTCACAAAATCTAACAAGTATACACCAAAGGTAAAAAATAAACAGATGACCTCACTTAGGTATATGCCCATACATATACCTAAGTTATCAAGTATTCCATCTCAACCATGAGTTAAACACAAAAGTTACCGACATAACTCAACTAGGATTTTTATTCACATTATCGAAACCACAACTGCTGGAGAACTCCTCCACTGTAAAGTACAGTGGCCCTACCGCCAACTACCAGGCACTTCCCCCTAACCTTGGACTGCTGAGGTAATCCTCCTGTCAAGTATGGTGGGTCTGCCGTGCTCACACAGAGGCGCTCCCACTGTGGGTCTGCCGCCAACTACCAAGAACTCCCCCTAATTTCCTGTAGATGTACTCCTCCTGTCGAGTACCATGAGTCTGCCACCAACTAATAGGCACTCCTTCGCTATGGGTCTGCCGGCAACTATCAAGCACTCCCCACTGGGCTTGTGGAATCACTCTGAGTTGAATCAGTCAATAAGTCCTTAGGTCTGAGCTTGCTACTAGGTCTCCATACTCCGTTCGATCATCTCTGGGAGGGTCCGCTCCATGAGCTATAGGTCAATACTCCAACTATTACAAAGTCCCATGTAGAAGTATCTCAAAGGTCCAATTCGTTATAGGGGTCTCAACGCAATAGACAACGCACCAATCAGACGCCCGATCTGTGATTTATAGGCATTTTAGTTTCGGGGGCTTGGTTGGATTTGTGTAAGATCCAACCAGACCCTATCTCAACATTACCCTGAACTTCAGTGGGGTATACTAAAAGGGACCGTCACATTTCAAGAATAACACCATCACTGACGGTTCGTCAAAAAGATGTCCGGTGCCAAATATATGGCCAAAGAAAGTAAAGGGGTCGGTAATAGGTATGGGCCCGGTCCAACCTGGTCGGACCGAATCAGCCCAACCAAGACTGGGGTGACCCGATCAGACCCGCTGGGTTTGACCTGACCCGCTGGGCGGGTCAACCCACTAGGTTCGGCCCGGACCGCTGGGCCCGGCCCAATGGACTGCGGGGGCGGTTCAGCCCGGAGAACGCTGCATAGTTGGCCCGGCCCAGAAGCAAGGGCCGGTTTGGCTAGTACTGTGAGGGGCGAATCTCGACGGCTCATACCAAGAGGTCAACAGGGAATGAGAAGGGTGTTGGGAGGCTGTGCGGGGTGTGGGCAGGGCATCGGGCAGGGCGCGGGAAGGCCGCATGGGGCACAGGGCAGGGCACCGGGCATACCCGCTGGGCACTAAGCAGGGCGAAGGCTGGCCGTGCTAGCAACGAGGCCAACCGACAGGGCACCGGGCAGGCCATAGGGACGCCAGGTAGGCCGGTGCGGTGCCGGATAACCTGGCAGGGTGCCGGACAGGCTAGCTGGGCGCCGGGCAGGGCGCAGTGGAGGGCGCCGGGCAGGGCGCGCTGGAGGCCGCGCGCGGCGCGGGCAGGGCTCTAAGAGGCCGCGCGGGGCACGACAGAGTGCCGAAAAGCCATGAGTAGGCTGACGGGGTTCACGGGTGGCCTTTGGAAGCCCGGGCTAGCCGGTTCGGTGCGGCTCGGGCTGGCGCGGGCCGACGGTGTTTGGCCGGAAGCATCAGTGCGCCGTGGGGGCGGTGCGATTCGCGAAGTTCGTGGGTAGCGCAACCTTTGTCGTTGCCACCTTTTTCGACTTCATCTTATCACCATGATAAATAAAAATCACATAAGATCAGTAGAGGGAGTCATTCCATGTTAGTTTGGCTCGCACCCTCCGCATTTAGAGGTGATTTCAATTGGTTCACCGAAGGAGAAACGATGAAAAACAATTTCTTACAAACCATCAGATCGATTCCTTTCAAACGAATATGTGGAAAAGAAAGGTATTTTACTCAAAGTAAACCCCCTACCTTTTTATTATCGTTCATTGATGGTGAATTCGTGGAAAGAATATGGAGTTGTTACTCATCGTGTCCGCTGCGCTCTTCCACTTCCGAATACACACGACTGTTGTGGAAGATGCTTCACATCGGTAGGTGTCCCGGATAGAAGTTAAAGGAAGAAGTCCTTGGAAGATTGTTGCCGACTTTCTTTGTTGGAAAATTGGTTCTTTGTTGGGAGATTTTTCCCAATTATTTTCTAATCATCCTTTTCCAACAAATAAAAAGCTAGCCCCCCCAAATAAAAGATTGTCTTTTATTTTAGATTATGGAGTTTAAAATTCAAATTGTGGAGATTAATTAAATGAGATAACCCATTAAATAATTGGGTGAAGTTGGTATAATAAACTATGCGTTGGCTCCATTAATGAATGGGGAGGTCAAGAGGCTCCCCCCTCATTAATGAGGGGAGTTGAGAGGTTTTCTTTTCCTCCTATTAAAAGGGGGTTAATCCCCTTGTGGTCCCTATCTCATTTATCCTCATATGGGAGGCCGATTTCGGGTGGGCCCCACCACCATAACCTCTCATGGGAGGTTAAGGTGTGGTGGCCCCACCTCCAACTTCCAAGAGGATATATTAACCACCCAACACTTATTTGGCCGCTCAAATAAAATAAAGTGTTGCAGACTTTATTTTATGATTTTTTCAAGGAAACCCAAAAATTAACTTCTATTCTCGACTCACTACTGTCGATGTGAAAGTATCCTTAAGCGAATACCAATGATGAAAGTTCAAAGGTGCCCTCATATTTTAATTCTGAGCACCAGTTCAAAAGTTATTAAAACTTGCTCGTATGTTTACTGAACGTAGCCGAACAAAACTTCAGAAATTGATTCCGGGCACACCGGGCCTCAGAATCATGCACAGTCAGTTTTTGCAAGCCCGTAAAATTCCCATGTATTTATGAAAACATTTTCCACAAATATTCTTGGCCTTTAAATTATATATATAATAAAATATTTTTTATAATTATAATATATATCATCATATTATTAAAGGGGAAGTAATGAATGGTCCCTAAATTTGACATTTGGAATATTTTATTGTAAATAATTTTTAATTAAACGATTAAAGAATCCAAAAATTAATAAATTCGTCAATATGAATGGTTTAAGGATTAAAATATCATATATCATATATTTATGTGTCTTTTTTCCTTATATAGTAAAAATATTAACCTTCAAAAAAGTAAAATTCTATGTTTTCATGGTAAGAGTTAAAGTGGTTAAGGGTTTAAAAAAAAATAACGGTACAAATTTAGTCAAAACTTATCTTATTTTTATAATATGAGGTAATTTTTACCCATAATAATATTAAATTTTAAATTTATAATTTTTTATTCATTATTTTTTAAAAATTAATTTATATTAATTTAATATTTTGAGATATACCAAGAGTGCACTTCTCTTTCTTATAAAAGGTAACCCCTCCTTCTCATTTATCCACACTTCAAAACCTATTTTGTTCTATCAATACCTAAAAAAATAACTTAATAAAATCTCTCCACACATTATATATGTCTTGGTTTAGGTAGAACACAACCCTTTTAGGTCTTATGATGTTAAGAAATGAAGACTGTCTAAAGAAGAGGTACCGTTTTTAATTGATCATTAGTGTTTTTTGTATACATAAAAATAAGTAAAACATTATTAAAATATGATAAAATAATAAATAAAGTATCCTGAATAAAAATAAATTTTATTTTATTAGTTTCATTACCTATTAGTAAATTCACTTCTATCAAATGGAAAAATAATTAATCATTAATGTTTATAGAATATCACATCCTTGCGATCCAACATAATTCATTTTCCATCATCATCTATCGAGACTGGTTATAATGATATAATTAAGGTTTATATATAAAAATTAATAAATATTTATCATTACTAATATAAAATATATCAGTTAAACTCTTATCTTTCATGCATAGAAAAATGTTGACGTCATTTGTGTGTATGAGTGGACTACGAGTACCACAAGGTGATGTGATTTGTTTTTAATCAACACATAACATTGATTATATATATAATAATATTTAAATAATTAAAATGATATAAATATATATATTACCATTATAAAATGATATAAAACTACATAAATTCTTTTCATATTGATCATTGAAAAATGGAATCATTACCCTTGCGTACATACGACCAACCATCTCCATGATTGTGATGTAGTTCAATTTTTATATTCATATTTGATGAATGGATTTAAAAGTATAATTTATTTTAAAAATTATAATTTATTAATGATTATTATTCTAGATATTATGGAATTATTACCACTTTCACAATAGAAAAAATACTAAATTCATTTTGGACTCAAGTACCAAGTATCATCAAAATGACCCATGTGAACATAAGAAATTATGTAATAATTATAACATGTTATAAAAGTTATATAAGATAAATAATAAATTTTAAAAAGGATATAAATAAAAGAAATAATTAACCTTTGTTTCTTATTCTGGATTATAATGAATGTACATGGTGATTTGGACTTAATGTAAGAGATTTATTAACACAATTTCCATTCTTTTGGTTAAAATTATGCTTCATAAACTATATCAAGATAATATTATGAGTGATATGAATTTTTATTATATTATTTTTTATTTCCACTTTATTTACGTGGATTTTCAATGGATACACATAATATATTCATTTTATTAACACTTACTTTAATGATAGGATCTTAGTAAGGGACTTCATCTCAATTTTCTTTCATTGAGGAATGTTTTCATGCTATACATATATATTATTTTCTGAGTTGTATATAATGACCTTTTAACATGTTATATTATGAATTTATTTATTCTAATGATATTTAATTTCTTTTTAAATGTTATTATTTCACAGGGATTAGGATTATACTGGTTACAAAGTGGTAAGTGTTTTATGTTACAATCTTATCATTTATTAGTATTTTTTAGGATTATGAATCCAATTATGAAATATTATGATCTATATCTAAATAAACTCAGGTATTTTATTCACTTATAAATTTCACTTGATAATACATGTTTTACCTTAAATTTTCTTTCTTTAGGGACTCAAAAATTCAAAAGTAACAATTTTTAAGAAAAACTGACTTTTCAAATGAAAACCCATTTTCTTCCAAAACCATGTTTTCTAAAAATCTTTTAGCATTTCTAAAATGATTTATTAAATAAATATTTCCCATGGTTGTATTTTTTTTAAAAATAAATGGAATTTCCATTTCTTTTTCAAAAATAATTCCCCTTTGTATTTTTGTTAAAATGTGAAATGAACAATTGTTTTAATGTGTATGAAAATAAAAAAACTTACCATCATCATGGCCACTAGTTTCTTAAATGATTCCTTTATATGTTTTCAAAGTTACTTAATTTTTTTTAAAAATGTTGTTTGTTTATAAAAAATAGTTTTCCATGTTTATAGGATATTTTCCTCAAGAAATTTTTTGAATGATTTTTAAATATTTTTTATATGTTTTTGATGTAATTATCAAAGAGAAGGATTTTAACAATGTTTTAAAATCTTATTTTTCAAATAAAGGTTATTTAACTTATGAAATATTCCAAATGATTGATCAAAACCATTTTACAACTAATAAGATATCGTTTGATGTAACTTATTATTTGTAGGGGATATAACCTAAGGATACTAACCTTATAATTTTTATTAATTGTTTATTTTTATTATATCATGATTTTTATGAAACCAATATTATTTCTGCGAGTTATGATATGATGAATTGTTTTTGAAACCCATTTATTTTCATGGATTCTGAGATGATGAATGATTTATGATCTTGTGGAACGCATATGTATGATTTAATTATCTAACATGTGAAACCTATATCTTCCTCCAATTCATTAGGTAATGATTTATATATCACGAGATAATAATGGGAAATAAGTTGATAGGATTGATACATTATGGGAAATAAGTTAATGTTCTTTATCCACTATGGGAAACAAGTTGAAGTGCTTGATCCATTGTGGGAAACAAGCCAATGTACTTGATCCACAATGGGAAACATGTGTTAATGAATGATTTTATGGTCACGTTAGTTAACCTTGAAAACAGAAATGGTTCCATTAATTATAATGATTCCATAATTTTATTACATGAGGTTATGGTTCACGATTTATTTATGAAGTTTTCATACTTGTATGGCCTATGTTTTTTGAAATGATAATTTTTTATGACAAGAATCATTTTTATGATCTAAAAAAGGTTTTGTATGAACTTATTAAGTTATGTTCATGATCACATACCATTATGATTATTTTATTATTTTATAGGATCATTTATTGATATATCCAATATTCACCCTTACTGAGAATCAGAGGTAACATTTTTTATATGTTTCTTTTCCCCAGGTTATGATGAATGACATTAAATGAATTTTTTAGTAGAATGATTTCACATAGATGATGTTGATAAACAATTGTAAAATAGAAAAATCATTGTATAATTAGTTATAATGTTAACCTTTATAAACTAATTGTTAATGAACTTATTTATTTTCGATTTTTTCCCAATTCTCCAAAAATCAAAACCTAAAAGGTTTTTGTGTATGTAAGTTATCTGATGTTTCCTTCTGATTTGAATGAAAACCAATTGAGTCACATTTGTAAATATTATTTCTTTAGAACCATATCTTGAAGTGAAAATTCTAGGATGTTACATGAACCACTATCATTTTAATGATTTAAATGTGTAGAGTTTGGGTATTTTCAATATCAAATCAACAATCAAGGGTATAATGAGGAAAATAATTGGTAGAAATTTGTAGAACAATAGGCTAATGGAAGAGATTATTCAATCAATATTTTCATTGTCAATCATTAAAACAAATTAGTGAAAGATATATTTATTATCCACTATATAACTATGAATATATTATTTTATTTTTTTCTTCTCATTAATTTATATATTTCATGTTTTCTAAGATTATCAATTCACCACCCTAAATACTGGATATAAATTTATTAATTAAAGCACTAAGTGGTGTGATGATTATATCCCAAGTATATTACTCTTCTTTGGTTCAATTTTATAGGAAGAAACGTTTTGAAAATATATTTCTTCTTCCCTTAGTATAATTTTACATAATAATGGGAATATATTTTCTCTTGATAAAAAAAAATACATTTTTAGGGTAAATATATATCATTTCATATACCTAATAATTCCATGTAAAAATATCAATTAATGGATGATTAAATACCTTTGATAATTAATTTCATAATTTGGGTCTTGATATCCAATAATGAGGGATATTTGGCACAAATGGTTAAGGAAAACTTAATATTAAAGATAATGCTATCATACATAAATATAATGATTGATTTCTTGATGTGTTTCTTGGTCTTTGCCCATTACAAGGTTGTGTTTTCAACTGAATTATTTACTATTTATATTAATATATAAAATATTCCTTATAGAATTACATATTGAATTATGAAAAATTAGAGAAGCAATTTCAAGAGAATTTTAACAAGGTTTTTATATGAGAAAGTTATTAACCAAGAGGTGTTCTTGTTCTATTGTTAATTAAGAAGGAAGTGTAAATTCGTCTTTGAATCAATTATTTTTAGATTATAAATATCATGATCAAGAATACATGTCTTTTACCCTATATTTATGAAATATTTGATTAACTTATATTTAATTAATACTTCTAAAAGGTGAATATTTGATCTTGATACCATCAACCAATTTGTAAGATGATAGATATACCTTTGACAACCTTCCACAAAAGATATGGAAAAAATAGATTCATAATGATTCTATTTAGACTTAAAAATTCTCTTGATACCTTATTGTATTTGATAAATAAATTATTTATTAATTAGCAAGATAATTTTTTTAGTCTTTATTAATAATATTCTCATATATTCCATTAGAATTGAATAAAAAAAAGAGTATTTTTGAATTTTTTAAAGAACATAAGAATGGAGAAATAGAATTTTATGTTTGGAAAGAAATATTTTTGGATTTAAAATGTATGATTATAAGTTAATTTAATCAAAATCAAAATCATTATTTTTTGATACTTCAAAGTAAATGGTTATTGAAGAATGGGGTATACTAATATATGTAAGAATTATCTATGGGGTTTTTTGATTCAATGGATTATATCATTGACTTATGATAAATTAATCATTATTAATAAATCCAAGGACCAATTTAACTCACAAGGGAGTACATTCTCTATAGTGTGAACAATGTAATGAAAATTTTAAGGATATTGAAAAGAGGTTAGTCATTATATATGTACTCACTTTAACTTTTAATAGAGAAGTGCTTGTGATATAATATTATGCTTTATATAAGGGATTGGGTTGGGTTCTTATGGATAATGATAAGGTGATATAATATCCATAACTATAATTAAATACCAATGATAAAAATTACACAATTCATGGTATGAAGATTACAATGGAAATTTTAGAATAAATTATAAGATACAATGTTTTTTAGAAAGATGAAACCATTACAAGAAAATAAAGGTTCCTTTAATTAAAAATAATTTCCAACTGACAAAATCATGAAAAAGGAGATATATCAAAATTCCTCTTAAGAAGGGGAAAAAGGTCTTCAGGGGGATGATCATACGAGTTGAAATCAGCACCACCGACTCCATTGTTAGAAAGTATATCTACTAGTGATTTGGCTTCTCTATAAGTGTGGGTGATGATATGATTCATGGTGAGAAGAGAATCCAAGCAGTTAATCCATATTTTAGTAAGATTCCAAGATAAATGGTATGTTGGATTCATTATCTTTAACGTGAGACATGCGATATATATACTAATCATAATTGTTTTAAGTATATATTCATATATAAGGAGATGAATTTATTATGATGGTGATAATTATAGTTGATCAAAGTTTACACTTACTCAAAAAATCATTGTAATTGGATGGAAAATAAAGTGATTAGTGCTTTGAGTAGAAATTATAATGACACCCTATATATTATGAGGATTGAAAGGGATCTAATTTTCCAGAATATACATTTGATGGAAATGGAAAACATAAGATAAGGGATGGATCCTATCATTCCCAATTGATTAATCAACCATCCAATTATGTGAAGATCAAGGAGGCACATAAGGATAAAATAGAACTATTAAAAAAGGTGGAAATATTTTAAAATTGAAGCTTTGAAAATGAAAAATTTATAAGATTTGGAACTATGATAAGAGTCCCTTCTATGATAGAATTGAATAAAGGATATTTTTTTTATGATTCACATATATTATAATTATTTATTAACCTAGGAATTAGAAATATGTTTAAATATCTCAAGTATCACATCTAGTGGGACAACACAAAGAGAAATATTTTTTATTATAAATATCAATTCTTGGTTTATTGAAAAGTTAAGGTGAAATGTATGATTTATTGGGGGATGATAGCAATATTATTCGTAATTTTATATAAATGGGAGAAAATACTCATGTATTTAAATATAGGCATTATAGTTGATTCTTAAGTTAACAATTTCATCTGGATTTCAATTTATCAAATTATAAATCAAACACAGTTCATTTATATTGGGGAGTAATACACAGTAGTTAAACTTGTTATGATATACATAAAGGAATTGGTAAGGCTTCATGGAGTACCTCCTTCAGTTGTATCAAATTTAAATCCATGGTTTATATCAATGTTTTGTAGTATCCTTCAATAATATTTGATTACATAGATAAATGTTAGCATATATTACCTTTCTTAAATTTATGGTCAATTGTAGAAGACTATTAAAACTATTTTATATACTATAAACCATCAGTAAATGGATTGAAAATTTGGTTATGATCAAAATATTACTCTCATATAATTGAAATATTAAATCAGTTTCACCTAAACTATAAAAATGACACAATATGAGGATATATATGGGGGATTTATAAAACTCAAATATATTAGAATGAAGTTGGAGAGTGATAATTATTGAGATATGATCTTTCTTAAGAAAATTAAGAGAAGGTTCAAACCATTCATCAATATTTCAATGTAGTGAAAAGATGATATAAGATCCATATAGATATTAAAAAAACAATCTTGAGTTTGAGGTTACTGATTTTTTTTCCTAGAAATATATCTATGAAAAAAGGTTATGATACTTGAGGATGTAAAGATAGGTCCATGATACATAAACCCCATTAATATTCTTAAACACATTGAGGAAGTAACTTATCAAATATTATTTCTAACAAACCCATCACAAGTGAATAATGAGTTTGATCTATTTCTATAGAGGAAGCATATTCCAAATCAATCACATATACTAAACTCGATGGTTGTAAAACTAGATCATAATAACTCTTATAAGGAACATTTAGAAGAGATCTTGGATTTCATAGATATATTACTACAAAACAAGACCACTCTTCTTGTTAATGTTTTTTTAAAGAAATTATAAGTTTATGGAAATGACTTAGGAACCCAAAGATGTAATGATAAAAAATTACCCACATATATTTTCATCTGAGTAATGAAATTTCAATGTAAATTTTTTTAGGGGGAATAATGTAACACCAAACATTTTTATTCCAATAATATTCTAAATTAATTATTTCACAAGAAATAAAAAATGAAAATAAAAAGTGAAATAGTTTTTAATATAAACTATTAAAATACATGATCAAAATTAATACATTACTATAAATAAATATGAAACATAACTAAAAATACTACATGAGTTATAAAACCCCAAGTAAGATAAAAGACTATGAAATCAAAATATTTATCCATGATTTTCTTTTAAGATTATACCACTGATAAAAATAATTTAAATAATAAAAAATATTAGAAATATGATAGAAATTTTGATAGAGAAATGAAAGAATTGGATTAATTATTTTATTGAAGTATATAATGGTATTTATAAGAATGTAGTAAGCAATTGGTAATATGGTCATTGGTAACATTATCTTTGGTTATATAGTCTCCAGTTATATGGTTATTAGATATATAGTCTTTGGGTATCCATGTACTCCATAGGTCTATTAAAGATTTTATAATACGAATACAAAATTTATAAATTTGATATATTATTTGTTGTATAGTTAAAATGTAACAAATAAATATATACTAGAATAAAATAAAATATACAAATTCATTTAAAAATATATTTTTAATAAATATATTTTATTACATTTATTAATTTTAAAGAATTAATTATATTTAATGTAATTATCAAATTTAAATAATGATTTTAACAGAAATGGACTGATAAAATTTAATAAATAGAATCTTAATTAATAAATAATAATAAAATAATTTAATTGTAAAAGGTATTTCGTTTGATTAATTATCATTTAATATGTTGTGTATTTTTATCATAGTAAATTTAATTTAAAACTATTAAAAACTATTCTAATAAATATTAATTTTTCTAAAAATAAAATAACATTCATATAATGATTATTAATTTTAATAAAGAATGATTTTCCATAATGATTAAAAAATTTTTTCTTAACTTTTTCTCACACCATGATTTTTTACTTTAATAATAATTATAATCACTTTTAGAAATTTAGTTTTATAAACTTGTCTTTAAATTATGTATCAACATGTAAAAATTATGTAATTTTTTGGGTAATATATAATTACCCTGGTAAATAATTAATTCAAGTAAAATGATCTAAAAGGGGTGAAATGATATGGTTTGAACGTTGTATAAATAAATTGATGTTTATAAATTATATAAATCCTATGTTATTTGTTAGTTCCAACCCTCTCTTTCCAACCAATATTTACTTACCTAACCACCTAACTCTCAGGTGATTCTATGTTTACCATTCCTCTAACTCATGTTTGTAAAGAAATATCCCTCATTTTCATTTATAAAAGGACCCATCCTCTACCTATTCCAAATAAAACACTTCTTTGGTTTCTTCTTAAACCAAAATCCAAATTTCTACCCTTTAATTAATCTCTCAATTTGGTTTTATTTTGTTCACAAGGAGGGAAAAATATTTTATTATTAAGGAAGTCACTACAAGGAGTGATTCCATCAATATAGGTAATGAGTTATTATCCATATCATTCAATTATCTCATCATTTAGAATATTATTAAATTATATAAAACACTCAAATTATTTATCATAAATAAAATTATTAATGTTTTTAAAAATTATTAGTATCATATAAAATCACACAATTTATCATTTGGTGGTATAATATGTACTTATTGGGGTTTCATCGACCACTAACATGAGTGATTCTATACTATATTTATTATTTACATTATGAATGAGTATAAATTATAATAATAATTGAAATATGTGATATCAAGAATATATTTATGTTATGATTATGGTTTGTTAAAGGTTACACTAAAATGAATGTTCATTATAATGTTTTACTTTATTATTAATAGAGTCACCTGAAATATGATTGTGGATAATTATATCCCAGAGAACTATACAAGAATCTAACATCAAATTAAAATAATAATTTATAAATAATTTTATGATTATAATTTATCTACCTTTACTGAACTGATAATGTCACAACCCATCCCCCAGGACCCATGCCATGCATGAAGCTTGACTTCCTTATGCCAGGGGATGGAGACCAGTATCGAGTAAGAATATCCCAAAAAGGGAAGGTATTTTACTTTAAACATGTACACACACACAAAGATCAGACCACGACAAGTAAACACAAAGTAAACCACAAATTCCACTGAGAAAAATACTGAGTGTACATTACAAACTGAAAGTAAAAAGAGACCAGGATACAAGCTGAAAACCACAAAAAAAGTAAGACTACAACGGTCTATCTTCTCAAGACCCTACCATAAGGGTATGTTAAGGGTAGTTGCCTGTAGGAATAAAAGTACACCCATCTATCTCGTCTCACTAAGAACCACCTACTCCCAGACCACCAAGGTCTCCGTCAAAGCGTAAATCTCCTGCACGAGTTATGTCATGTGCGGGAAAAGCCCGTGTAGGGGTGATTAACACAATACATAGTAGGGACCCCAAACCACAAAGGAAATACCATATAGAAAGACCACAAAGAAAATAAAACTCACACATGGTATAACACAAGGTATATAATGTAATATTAAAAATTATAAAGCTGAATCATCTTGTAATGATGAGGGAATCACCCTTGATGAGTCACTGAGGTTTTCTTAGCTACTATACCACTGAGGTCCGCTCTACTACTAGACCACCGAGGCCTAATCCTCTGTTCGACCACTGAGTTCTGCTTATCTACTAAACCACTGAGGTCTATACATCTGCTAGACCACTGAGGTCTACTCGTCTACTAGACCACTAAGGTCTACTTTTCCAGTATACCGCTAAGGTACACTTGTCTACTAGACCACTGGGGTCCCCTCATCTTCGGGACCACTGAGGTCTGCTTGTCTATTGGATCGCGGAGGTCTGCTCGTCTAATGGACTACTGAGGTTAGCTTGTCTGCTGGACCGTTGAGGTCCTATCTTCATCTTGAAAACTGAGGTCTAATCATCTTTTGGAACACTGAGGTCTGCTCTTCTTCAGGGACACTGATGTCCACTCATCTATTATACCACAAAGGTCCACTCTACTACTAGGCCACCGAGGTCCCTCTCATCATATCCTTCGCGTCATAGGCGGCTGTAGGGTTCTTTATCTCTAATACACTTGACTCTAGGAGATTATAATCCCCAACCCATCAGCCATATCTCGAATTCTAGGAAAACCAAATTAGAGTATATTCAAAGGACTGTCTTATTGCAAGGGTCCCAACGTAGTAGGTGATGCTTCAATCAGCTGCCCGATCTGAAAGATATTGGCATTTTAGTAAACAGGGCCTAGTTGCATCCAGTCTCTATCTGACTTGGTTGGACTGAACTCAACAACTTGGCCAAGGAGTACCACATAAACCAACCTATTTCAGACGATCCAACCCATCAAAGTTGGGTCTAGACCGACCTGGTACAACAAGGCATAGTGGCCAAGCCCATTTTGTCTTGCTGGACTAGGCCTGGTTTGGTTGTGGGTCCCACCGGCCGGTTTTCCTAGTGACTCGGTCCAGTCTGACTTAGTGGGAACCATTCTCACCAGCCGGGCCACCCAATGGCCTGGTTTCCTATCTAGCCTGATCCACATTGGCGAGACTGTTTTCCTCCAGTCCAGGATGCCCAACGGCTTGGTTCTACCCTTCCAGCTCAGCCTGCATCGGTGGGATGGCTTTTCCTAACTGGGATGCCTAGTGGCCTGGACCAATCCTCGGCCCTGATCATTGTTGTGCTAGTTCATCCCTGTTGGGACGTGGTTCAATTGTGTTTGACCTCATGTCATGCGGCTTGTTGAAATCGACCACCTCACTTCTACTTGCACACGGTTCCACACTAGCCCATGCTAGTACATCCCCATAGTCAACACCTGGTTGATCGCCTACCATGGCATCCACTGGCACCACCTACCCACACCACAACGACTGTTATTGGATGCGACCTCCACTGCCTCAGCACGCCGTCATGGTGCCCCTCCACCTGCTAACCTTAGTTCCGATGGCTCATACTGCCACCACGACATGGGTGCTGCGGCTAGGTGCCACGGCCTTCTGTCGCCACTGCAGTCTCTTGCTGCAGCCAGAATTTCCCACAGCCTCCTAACAGGGGCCGATGCACCGATGCCCCACTATGGTCCTATTTGGACCATAGATAACATCTCTGTCAAATTAAATGCACAATGAAGAATGAGAAAAATGATAGAAGTGGAGAGGGGAAAGATTCACACATATGAACACCCAAATAATGACTTGAGGCTTGGTTCATTTAGACCAGGATATGTTATTATTAGCTGGATAAAAAAGAACCAAAAATTGAAGTATAATTATAAAAAAAGATATCCCCTTTTTATCCCGCATTATTAACCCTCCCGTATGAATGATTGTTCTTTGGGTTAACTTGTTCGTGAGTTAACCCACACTCATTATTTAAAATAAAGAATGAGGAAAAGAAATTCACATAGAAAAGAATTAGACCCCAACATGGGAAAGGAGATTTCTCGAGGCTGATCATTCATCATCTTATATTGATCTCTAGTCCCAAATATGCTCTCTATGTTTTTCGTCTCCATCATCCAATTCACCGACGTTAGTCATTGGAGAGGATACCTTCATCGTTCATTAAATGAATGCCAGGGTTGTTCATCAACCCTGAATTCTCTATTTAATTAAAGAAGGAAGACACATGTGCATTGTAATGTTGCCACACTGATTCATTAATGAGGTTCATTAATGAGATTCCACATCACCTCATCACTGCACCTCAATGTTGACAAGTCACTGCATAATTAAAAATAAAATATAATAAAATAATTTTTTAAGTTATTTTATTTTTCTTCCAAAAATTTCCAAAAAATTAACTTTTTTCCTTGACTCATGCTAATCAAGGTTTTTACCCACTTAAGGAGAAAATATCATTACAAACTTAACAGTGGTCTCAGATTCATAATTAAAGTTACCGTTTTTCTGTTATGATGATTTGAAAGTAAAATAATTTTTATTGAAATTATTTTATTTATGGTTACATCCAAAAAACCAACTTTCAACACTGATCTGTGCCAGCCAATTTTAGGATCCTTCTAAGGGAATCACACCCTCATGAACACAAAGGTACACCCATATTTCCAATTCATGTTACCGTTTATGAGTTAAAGGATTTGAAAATAAAATAATCTTTATTCAATTATTTTATTTATGACTAAAAACTGCATTCCACTATTGGCCCGCACTGGCCAATGTTAGGCACTTCCTATGGAAAATATACCCTCACAAGATCAATGATGGTATCCAATTTTGAATCTGATTCACTGTTAATTAGTTATAAGGATTTAAAAAATAAATTAATTTTATTTAATTATTTTATTTAAGGTTATTCCATTTTCGGGTTTACTCACTAGAGGCCCGCACCGACTAAACATAAGTCACGCCTAGGGTAAAACCACTATCTTGAATGAAATAGCTCCCTCTGATTTAAGAGTTATTCAACTTTTTCTAGATAACTTCTCACACATGCTCTTTAAAAATTAACATTTCTCAACAGATCATTTCGGGTACTCTAATCCTCGGAATTGCACTCCGTCTTTGTTTATTATCTTGAAATAATCCTATATAATTTTAAATAAATTACATAGAATTTTGGGATATTATAAATAATGATGAACTTGGTAACATGGAATGGTGATAAAAATTACTATATCATAACCAATACAAAACAATCTAATTTAATAACATCGGATAATGAAAATAAAATATGAATAACTAGGTTATATATAAAAAATGAATATAATTTATTTTGATAAAAGTTAATATAAATGAATAAGGTTATGAGATAAGTGATTAATATGCCTATGTTTATTATAAAGGAAGTTAGAGTGTGTATAACCAAACCAGAATCCAAGGTAAGGGTTTTTTTGTCTAAATATTTTTTATTTGTGATATATTTTATATTATGAACCTATTTTTCATTATATGGTGTATATAATAACCTATCTTTATATTTTATTATGATTTACATTTTATCAAATGTATTTTTAATTTTTTTCTCTTTCACCATATTAATTTTTCTTGACTCAATATTCTTTTATGGGATTATTCTCATTTTTTCATTGACTTTATTATTATAAATTTGAAATATTACCCCTTATCTATCTAATATTATAAGTTATCAATTTTCCTTTGAAATTAATTTTTTATATAAAAATATTTTTTTAATTATTTTTTACTTCAAAAAATATGATGTTGTAATGGATAATTGTTTCTATGTATTTTCATTATTTCTCTTCTATTTCCATAATTTTTCTTATCAATTTTTTTTTCATTTATAATTTTGAAAATTAAAATATGTAATATCTTCTACACCTTTCATATTTATCACAATATTTTTTAAAATTTAATTTAATTGGTGTGGGTTATTTTAAAACCAATTATTAAAAATAACTTTTGTTCACTTCATTATTAATTTGTATCATTCACTACATATTTACTCTACTTTACCATTATTTCATTTAAAGGTTCTATTATTATTATTTTTTAATGTTATAAAACTCTTTTATAAACTACTAAAAATGATTTTTTAAAATTACATGAAACTTTTTTATGATAATGTATTTGAAACATAATAAGAATTTTTTTACCTGATTTATCCTGAAATTTCTTTTTTTTATCTAATATATATATATTTTATCTATTACTATTTTATATCCCTCATGGTAAAAAAAATAAAATATAATATGAAATATTTATTTTGGGGGGATTTAATTTTGGGTATCATCTGATCTAATTCTAGAGATCTTTTTAAATGCTAATAAATAAAAATGATTTGTAAACCATTTTCTTTTTATTAGTTAATCAAGCTATAATATATGAATAATTTAATTTTACAAACATATATATGATTTATAATTTTGATATGGGTGGAACTATAATTTTATAGCACTCTAATGTAACAGTTAAATATTTATATCTCATTAAATATTTCTATTTTGCATGGACATGATATTGGTAGCTATATTAACATTTTATGCATGGACTTGATGTAGTTAGATATGTTCACAACATTATGCATAAAAAATATTGAGGTTTCTAAGTCCCATTTTAATTGTGGAAAGGATGTTGTTAGATATGTTCATACCTTTATGCATGGATGTGGTTTGATTATATATATTCATAACATTATGCATGGACATGATGCAATTATCTATCTTCAAAAAACTATAATTTCATAAGCTATTTTTTCCACAAGAATATGAATTTATATCACCATGTATTAGCATTATTATATTCTGTTTTAATATTATTATTCTATTTTATCTCTTAGGCTTTCATTGTGATTCTTTGATGGTTCAAATTCCCTTTTCATTGATATATGATTATGCAGTAATTTTAATGATTACTCCATATATTTGCATGATATTATTCCATATATTATGTTATTTCCAATATACTGATATTTTTTCCGATGTTAATGATTTAATGATATATTCTCCTTGATTATTTTATTTTTTTCCCTTCTTGATAATTTGACATCACCTTTTTATTATATTTCCCATTTCCCTTGGAAATTAATAAAATTTTTATAAATGCTGATCCTAGAAAGAAATCATGCATAAAGGTTTTTTTGGGAGATGTCAATTAATTATTTTTAATAATATGGTTATATGTGTAATAAACAAAGACACTAAACTCTTAGGTTATGTGTAATACCCCAAGATTTTACTATATATATTCCCTTTAAACAAATCTAGTGTGTGCGACAGCTTTCTCTACATGAAACAACAATCTAAAATGATCATTGACATATTATATGAATACAAATATAAAAACAATAATAATGATAAAACCTTTAGTAAATAAAATTATATGATTAAAAAATTTCTTAAATTTGGAGGATAAATAAATGAAATTATCTTATTTTAAAAAGAATAATTCATTCTCAAATATTTTTTTTAAAATGTTGTATATTTTTTACTAATAAATTAAATTCCAAAAATTTAAAATATTATAATATACGAAGTACTATAATAATAATAATTTAGTTATAAATTTATCTAATGTAATTTTAAAAATATTTAATGTTTAAAATAATGTTTTTCAATAAAAAAATTTTTCTTTAAATTTTTCATTTTTGTTTAAATAATGAAGCTATATATTTAAGAATCTTAATTCAATAAAAGTAACTTCCTTTTTGAATTCATAATTTCAAAAGTATCATAATATTATTATTATTATTTTATTTGTATGAAACAATTTAATTTTCAGTTAATAATTAAAAATATAGTTTTGACAAAAACCAATGTGTTTATGACAATATAAAATATTAGGTATAACATAAAAATATAAACAAAATTTTCATTATATAAACAAATTTATAAAGTGAATTTATTAATTTAAAATGTTATTTTGAATTTAGAAACCCCAACTTTAACATTTGGAAAACTATCAAATAATTTTCTAATACAAAATATTTTTATTCATTTTCTTTTAATTAAGTTTTCACTTGGTGAAATTTAGTTTGGGGTTTATTTTAAATTCACATAACACTTATTTGGGTAATTATAAACCAATTAATTAAATTGAAAGAATAAATAATTATAATTTTTTTCATAAACTCAACATTTATTGGTAAAAATGAAAATTTTCTAATGACATGATTTTATGTATTACATGTTCTAATGTAAAAATCAGTTTTTTACACATCGAAATTTTCTTTGATAAAATAAATTTCAAATATGGAATTAGTAGTTCCCAATTATTTATTAACTCTTATTTAATTTTTAGTCATTTAATTCAAATTACATACGTAAAAATTAATTAACATGATAAAAAACTGGTAAAATTGAAAAATATAAGAGCAAAAGACTTAAACAATTATTTAAAACATGTGTGAAAATTGATGGTTGAGGGATTCTTATCCATTTCTCATCCCAAAGTCCATTATTTAAAAAAATTTCTACACATTTAACTTGACACATGATCTCTCTTTATATTAAGAATTTATATTTATAAAAATAAAATTCTCTTCACTTATAAAATGATCCATCATAACCCCACTTCTCCTCACACCCCATGACTTTTAGATACAAATTTTTTTTTCCAAATTACTCACCAAAACTACAATACACTTACAAGAGGCAATGGAATTATAAAAATTCCACAACTAAATTCCTTAATCATATTTTTTTTACTTCTTATAAGAGCCAATGAGTTTTAGAAATGTTCATTGAAGTAGGAATATAATTTAAAGGTGTTTCATCTCAATTTCTGTTCTTTGAACAATATTTTTTATACACCTAATTTTTATTAAATAGTTTTTATACAAAATATTCGATATATAATATCATGAATTATCTTTTATTCCTGACATTTTATGTTCTTTTAGAATCTCACACTTTCAAGTGGATTTTATTAAAATTTTTCTTAAGCTATAAGGGGTTCTCTTGACACATATTATTTTCTTAAGAAATAATTATTTCCTTTTTTAATTTGGTTTTATAAGATGTTTTCTTATTTTTATAATGATATTATAATTCCATTATTCCATTTTTCTAGGTAATTACATTAATAAATTTTTTTCTTCATAGAATTTATTGATGTTAATAGTAATTCCCATTCGCTCTGAAAGATCTTTTCCTCTTCCACATCCATGTTCAATCTTCCAACCAATTTTATTATTTATTAAATTGAATTAAAAATATATTTTATTTCCATTTATATTCAAATTTCCATTTACAACTTTTCAAATGAAATATTTATCACTCTCGTTATGATATGGGTTTCAGTAAATATATATTTAAATATTTTGGAATGGGTTTTTTCCTTTATTGGTTATTATTTTATCTTTTACACCACATTTACTTTGAGAAAAGTATTATATAATTTACATGTAACCATTATTGTAAATTATTTTGAAAATTATATGGTTTCGAAAAAATAGCTCACCTTTTTGAAAATGAATTTTGATTTTGACCAGTAACTTCATCTTTTAACACAATGGTAAAAAATGTTTTTAAAAACTCTTTTACGGTTTCTTTACCCATCATGAGAAATATTTTTGATGATATTACTTTGAATTTTAAAAAATGGTTTTAAAAATGAATTTAATTAATAATAAATTTTAAAAGATTTTTTTTTTATATTTTTCAAAAGTAAAAAGTTTATTTTAAAAAGGAATTATTGATTTTAAAAGTGATCATAAAGGCTTGAGTTTTTGAGATACAGTTCTTTAGTGTTTTTATATACTCTCAATGAAGGTTTTTGAAAGTATATTTCCGTTATAAATTTTTCCTTGAAACTGATTTTGGATTTAAAGGTTATTTTTCATTTTTTTACAAAGATAAAAGTATTTTATTTTAGATAAAGGTTTGTAGAGTTTTCAAACATTTCAAAAATGGATATTCTATTTTTGTTTTCAAAGTTATTTTACTTATAATTTTAAAATGTTGTATTATATATAAGTCAAAAAAATTGAGTTCATTATTTTATACTTGGGATTTGTTCTTTTTATACCATCCACCTTCTTATATATAATAATTACAAACATTTATATTAATGTATTCATGAAAATTTCATCTTTCCTATGGGTTAATTAAATGATGTTTGATATATGACTAATTTATTTTCAGTGGAACATATTTATAAGGATGATTAACTAGATGATTACTATATATAACTTCAATGTATTGGTTATTTTTTATCTCATGAGATAATAAGGTTGTTCGTGGACCTAATCATGTTATGATTTTTTCACAAGGTTGTGCCTGGACATGATCACATTATGATTTGTTTACAAAGTTGTGCATTGACATGATCATTTAATCTTTTGTTAAAAAATTTTCATGTACACATGATCACATATATCTTTTCTGAAATGATGGTGTGTGGACCTTATTCCATATAACTTTATTAATATTATTTTGGGTGTACATGATAACATTTTCATTGTTCACATGATTTTTCTTAGACACTTTTTCCTTTTACTCTATTTATAATATCATGATTCCTTTTCCCATTCTTCTTCTATATTATTATGTAATCTACCTATTATTATGATCTATAGATCAAGTTTATTATTTAATAATATTATTCTATGGTATATGTTTGTTCAATTGAGATTACATGTTTTTCTATCACGAATTAAGAAAAACACTTGTTTTCCTGTGATTCTTAATTAGATATTTCACTCTTTCTCATGTTTTTAATATTCTTTTGATCTAAACCTTTATGACATGTTGATGAATTTTTACATTACTGAGAATTTGATATCACCCATTTCTTATGTTTCCATTCCCTAGGTTAATAATATGAGTATAAATTATGATAATTTTAGAAGGGGTTGTAGAGGGGTTCATTTACGGAGAAAATTTCACAAGTATTATAAAATAAGATACTTATATAGCTTGTCCTCAAAGACCCAAAATCTTCTGTTATTGGGATTTTAGGATTATTGTGATATGTAATATGTATCATATTAAAATAATATATATATATATATATATCTTGGTTTATCTCACATGGTATCAAATCATTTGTATAATGTATGCGTTTCTAACACCAGGCCCATGCATATGTGTTTGGGGAACCTCAATCAATATTAGAGAAAAATTATGTTAGGTTTTATAATTAGTTATATTATTTTTAGAAATTGGGATAAAATAAATTTAGTGAAAACCCTCAGGACGTGTCTATGGATATGATAATTTCCTATAATTTTGTTAAGGCAGAGATTTGTAGTTTTTCCCGAAATTACATCCCTATATAGATACTCGAAAGTGGATACAACAGTGGCATATATGCACCTTAGGGTAATCACCCTAAAAAATGTTGTATTTGTATCAAATAGATCTTTTATTGAAACATGATGAGTGATCCTAAGACTAAAAACCTAGATAGAAACTCATGGTGGTTATGCTTTGGTAAATTAAAATTCTCTTAATGAACCATTATAAAGGTTTTAGATCGAATTTGAAGATGTATCATACAACTAGTTAGGGTAGAAAACCTATATGAATATGTATATATAGAAACTAATTTAAACTAAAGGATTTATAATTTGATCCAATTATATTAAATTTGAACTAAAATTATATCACTGGTTGAAATAAAGGTATTATTATAGAAGACATATTAGTATTTTGTTTTCATATTCATATGAGTATTTAATATTAGATAATTGGATATTATCATAACCATTTTGATATATAATTTATTTGGAGAAGGAATCAAGAAAAGGAAATTAAGAAATTTGTTTTTGTAAAAACTCAAAAGACTTATATAAGGTTAAGGAGGAATATATAGAATAAGTGGATTAGAATCTCATTTTATACCTATTAAAATTGAAAATTTGAGTTATATATACTTATCCATGATAGTGATTTGGAAATCATATTTTGAGTCACACACTTCACTGTTTTTCATTAGTGAGTGACAATTAAAAATTTCAGTGTTGAAATTTAATTAATAGGGGAAAATTTAATTCCCCAAGATTTTACTATATATATTCTCTTTAAATAAATATAATGTGTTTGATGTCTTACTCTACATAAAACACAAAACTAAAGTAATTCATTATATATTAGAAAATTGTTATTATTAAAATCATAATAATAAGAAAACCACTACTAAATAAAAATTTATTAGTCAACTAGAATTTCTTATATTTAGAGGATAAATAATATATTTGACTTAACATTAAATATTATTATTAATTATTAAATAACTAATTTTTAAAATATTGTATATTTTATTTTAATAAATTAATTTTAAAAAATTTAAAAAATTATTATATATTAAATAATATATTAACACTCATTGATTTATAAATTGATATGAAATAAGATCAAAAAATATTTAATGATTAAAAGTTTATTTTTTTTTATAAAAAAACATTTTCTTTATATTTTTAAATTTCATTTAAAAGATGAATTAATAAATTTTAGAATTCATATTTTATAAAATGAACCTATTTTATGAATTCATCATGTTAAAATAATATTTGGATTTATTTTAGGGATTTTTCAAAAATAAATGTGCTTTAGGGGAATAATATAAAATACAATTTTTGTTAAAACCATATAGTTTAGGACTATACCGAGATGAGGGTATAACTTGAAAACATATAAAAACATTTTCATGATAAAAAATTTATTTAATGAGTAAAATGATTCAATAATTAATTATACGATGTATTTATAAAATGCGCTCTTTACATTATTAAAATTATGTAATTTTTTAATTAAAGCTATTTTTAGTCTTTTATTTTAATTAAATTTTTCACAAGGTGAAATTATGTTTTTAGATTTTTTCTTAAGATATATAACTCTAGTTTTATTAATATTAAACTATTTAATGTTATTAAAATAATTTTTTTTGTTATTTTCTACTTAATATAACATTTATTCTTAAGAATACACTTTTATAAAATAGGTTTTTACAAGCCACATGTGCTAATGTTAAAATGAATTTTCATGAAATTAATAAATTTTATTTGTTCAAATTTATATCATATTTGGAATTATTAGGTCTATTGTTTTTAATAAGGATTTTTTTTACCCATTAGAATTAAAATAATTAGGTAAAATAAAATTACAACAGTAAAAACCAAAAATGTTAAAAGTGATTAGTCTAAGAGTAAAAGTATAAAAACATGTATAAAAATTAATGGTGGATGATTTATTGATGTTACCTTACAAAAATAAAATTATTATACACAATTTATCCACATTCCATATGAAACATGTTCTCTATTTTTATTAAAAATCTATGTTTACAAAAATACCATTCCCATCACTTATAAAATGAACTTTCACCAACCCATTTCTCCTCACAAAAGAGGCCTTTTAGAATCAAACTAAATATACCAAAATAACACCAAAAAACATATACAAAATTACTATAGGTTATGTTATTATAAAAATATTACATCTCTGTAACACCCCAAGCTTCCACGGTACGTTTCCCTTCGAATAATGCGATAGCGTGTGTTGTACGCAACCTCGAGTTCTAACACACACCACAACTAATTAAACTAGCCGTTGTGAATAGTAATACCTACTTTTTGAAATCATATATATTTTATATTTCAAAATGGACTTCATTTTTGGATTCGGAATATTGAAATTAGACTAGGGTGAAATTTTGGTACTTTTCGGATAACTTTTATATTTTGATGAATAGTGAAAATTACTAAATTTTAATTAAAATCAACTTTTTTAATCAAAATAATTAATATTGATAAATTATGAATTTGAGTGGTTTTAATGTATATTTAGAATATATTTTTACCATTTAATTTAATGTTTGTCATTGGACATAATTTCACAATTAAACCAAACATAAACAAGTGTCAATCTTTTGATAGTTATTATCTCTTAAAAACACGCTTTTTATTTTAACAACGGGAATTAATTTTAAATTAATTTCTGCCACTTCTGTGTTTTGAATTTGGAAAAATGGATTACATATTTGGAATCAGGATGTCCAAATTATGTAAATAGGTAACTTTTATTTTTACACATTTTGAATAATTACTGCGGTAAATATTTTATTTACCATGGTTAAAGGGTAAATCCGGTAAATAAGGGTTAAAAAATAATATTATAATAATACAAAATTACCCTAAAACGTGTCCTAACCTTATTGGTGGACACATACCCGACCATGGGCATCCTTGGGTCAATTTTGGGACCCCTTAGAGCCACTTGTATGTGGTAGGGACACATTATATTAATAAAGTTAAAATAAAAATAAAAATGGCATAAGCTTACATCTTTTAGAAGAACAATTTTTACATAGGGTTATACATGTTGGATTTTCGATTATAAATATTCATTAGAAAGATAAAAATATTTCCTACATAATTATATTTTATTCATAATTTTTAGACATCAAATAAGTTAAATTATTAATGACACAATACTGATGCAATGTTTACCTCATTAATAAATCATTTAAATAAATAAGATTATAATGAATAAAATATTATCTAAAACCTGTCCAATTCTTATTGTTTGATGTTATTTAGAAAATGAGTCATCTTATCTTTGACCTAAATGATTTTTGGACCATTATAAACCGAATATAATTATATTATAAAGTAATACTTTCACTCTTTCCTAAAGAGCCCCTCCTCTCCCTTATAAAAGGAGACCACTTCTACTCATTCCTCACACCTCTCAAGCCACTTGGCTCGGCCAAACTCTGCCAAAATACTCTCCCAGCTTCCCTCACTACAACCTAGAGGCCTTAGTTTGATCAGAAAGCCAACCTAAGGAGCCCTTTTGATCAAATCAAAAAGAAGAACCCAAAGAAGAGGTAATGTTTTCACCACCCCTTTTCAAGTTCCTTTCTTCTTACACTTCTTATTTCTTTGTTATTACCATTCTAAAATAATAACTCCAGTATCTCACATATACTGTGATGTTATTATAAATATGGTACAACCATATTCAGTATTCTATCCACCCTTTGAATAACATGTCACCATACGTGCGTACGTACGGCTTACCGTCTCCACGTCGTGGTGTAATTGTTATTCAATATAATATTATTTGGATGGGTATAATAATGATGTGTAACTCATGTTAATAATAAATATAACATGTTAATGATTCTGTATATATGATATACCATCCATTTATATATTATTTTAATATCAAAAGAATGATATTGTCGCTCGTGCGTACGTACGGACTACCGTCTCCACGAATGCGATGAGATTCATTCTCCATCGTATCCATTCAAGTATAATTATCATTTGATGATTTAAAAATGATGTTTAAGGACTTGATATAATTCTGGATATGAATAATATACAACCTATCCATTACAAACATGGCTTACGTAACAAAACATATAAAATAAAACAAGTAAGTTAACACCCGAAACAACGATAATACTAAGATATTATTATCAAATCAATATTAAAAGATCATATATGATATCATATTAATGTATATGATTCTTTTATAATTTAATAACAATTATTTCACCATTATACAGGAGGTTAACCTACCCCAACCAAGGAAAAGTACAAGGTAAGGGTTATTTCACAATCTCTTCATTATCCGAGGTTGTTTATACGTAATAATCTACTGGGATCTCGTTATCATCCACATCCATGTTTCTTCAAAATGTATTTCAAAACATTTTTAATATTTAAAAGAATATGGGTTAAAGTCATTTATACCCTTGTGTGACTTTTTATAAGAGGTTTATAAGGGAATCTTTTCGTCGTTTTCCAAACAAGGTGCTTTTTAACCTTTTCGACAGAATTAAGATAAGAATGTTTTTTTTACTTATACGGCGGGTGCGGTTATTTTCCGCCGTTATAAAATCATCAAATCTTCCATTACAAGCTTATAAGAATATTTTCAAAGAAAATGTTTTATTTTATATGGGTCTTAAATGATTTCAAAATAAAAGGAGATATTTCTTTAAAAAGAATATTGATTTCATCTATGTCAACATCCTTTGATGGATTTTAAGATTATTTGAAGTTGATTTATTATGATACAAAACTTCTATATTGTATTGAAGGTTTTGTGATATGTTTGACTGTGGATGTGCTATTTTTATACCATTCATAGTTTATGGTGAAATTATTGACATTTCGTATGCTAGTTTTAATACGAATGTTTATGTTATGTTTAAACATTTTCATATGGGAATGCATTGGACTTAGTAAGTGACGGGTGGAGCCCGCTATAGCTCCTCGATGCATCGGTAGGTCTCATGAGACAAACTAGTGTCTTAGCACAAGGCCTTGGCAAAATCTTATTTGTAGTCTTGGCACGAGGCCTTGGCTATGTGGTTATGATAGTCTGGCATTATGCATTCCATCATTATGAAAGTGGTTATTGATATTGCATGTGATTATTCGATTAGTAGAATATCCATGTGAAAAAGTAAATGGCATTATATCATTTTATTTATGCCATACTATGTTAAAGTTAAAGTTTAAAAGGATTTTGTTTTAGTTATACATTGCCTTAAATGTTTATTCTTATTTATGAAAGTTTCCGCTATATTGTTATCCTTACTGGGCATTTGAGCTCACCCCTTTTCTATGTTTTATTTTCCCAGGATGTGAAGAAGTAAATTATGAATGACTTGCAGGGATATTATGAGGGGTTAATAGTATGGACTATGGATACAATATGTTGTTGTAGTAGTTCTTTTTTTATTTTGATGATGTAATGTAAAACTTATGAATATATCTAGTGTTTCCAAGGCTACTAAACCAATCGGTATTTCGAGATTTGATCTTTCTTGTGATCATGCCAATGTTATGTAATTAATGCACCGAATCTGGGTAACTAGGGTCGGGGCGTTACAGTTGGTATCAGAGGAAGTTTAGTACAAACCTTGGAAGCTAGATTTAGATAAACTCTGATTAGAGCACGTAGACCTAAGATGAACTTTGAGGATTAGTATAGAAGAACTTCCTAGAATTTTGGTATTGTAGAGATTTTGTGAGTTTTCCGAGCAATACATCCCTGTCTGGATACGAGCAGGTAGAGGCGGCTCTGGCACAGATGTACCTAGGGGTAAAACCTGAAAACACCACTTTGAGCTAGACTCGAACGGGAACTGGTGCACGACAACGGGCCTTGCTGCACTCTTGGTTACGTCACTCCCGGGGGATATGCTTAGGATAACTCTCATTTTCTTTACAAATCATTTTGAAGAGATTATGAGTATGTACTTCCTCAAAGAAAACATTCTTATGATTATGGATTATATCCATAAATAGTTCAATTTATGTTAAGTGTTTTATAAGTATGGGATTATGTATTTTGATTCATAAACTGATCTAGTTTATGCCATTGTTTAGAAATGGCGCCTAGTGGAAGAAATGGAAACTGTATCAATGCACGCACTCCATGTAGGGATTTCCCTCCTTCTCAAGATAATTATAGTAGGGCTGGTGATGCAACTAGTGCCGATCAGCTAATCACCATACTAGGACAACTTACTCAGGTTATGAATAATAACCTTACCCGTATGGAGCACCCTGATCCGCAGCGTGGAGGATCAATGTTAGATCGATTCATGAGGCAACAACCACCAACGTTCAATGGGAGTACAAATCCCTTAGTAGCTGAGCAATGAATATTTTCCCTAGAGAAAATATTTCAGGCTTTGGGGAGCAGTGAAAGGAAAAAAGTTATCATGGCAGTTTACCGCCTCACTGGAGATGCTGATCAATGGTGGTCATTGATTCAAAATACGAAGGAAGATGATGAAGTATCAAATATGGAATGGAGGGAGTTCAAAGATCTGTTTTTAGAAAAATACTTTCCTCGCGACCATCGAGCAGATATGGAAAGGCAATTTCTAAGTCTGAGACAGAAGGAGGATGAGAATGTCGCAAAGTATGAGGCTAACTTTACAAGGTTAGCAAGGTACGCTGGTGATTATATACGTAACCAAATAAGTAAGATTGATCGTTTCTTTGATGGGTTAAAACCATTTCTCCGTCGAGCATTAGTCTCACAATCATTTTCATCGTACGAAGACATTGTCTCATGTGCTATCAATACCGAAAAGGAATTCTCTAAGTCTTATGACTTTAAAGCAAAGCAAGAGAAGAAGAGACCTGCTGATCAATCTGGGAATGGAAATAAGGGGAAGAAGGGAAAGGTTGAATATCCATCCTGTGGTAAATGTGGGAAGAAACACCCCGGTGCTTGCTTGAAGGGAATGGGAGTCTGTTACAAGTGTGGTGAAAAAGGCCACCAAGCTCGTGATTGCAAAGGGAAGAAGGAAGCCACCAACGTTCAGTGCTATAATTGCAGGGAGATGGGACATTATGCGAATGAATGTCCTAAGCGTCAGGAGAACTTACCTCAGAAAAGGCCAAGGGATCAAGGCCAGGCTTATGCTATCACTACTGCTGAGGTAGAAGCTCCGAAAGACGTGGTGGCAGGTAATTTAATGGTTTCCTCAAGTTTAGAAAATGCATTATTTGACTCTGGATCGTCGCATTGTTTCATATCTTCCCAGTTTGCTAAGAAAATTAGATATTTCCAATTTGATTTAATAAGGGAGTTGTCAGTTAAAACTCCTAAGGGAAGTATCATTGCAACAAAGTTTTGTGAATCAGTCCCCATTAGAGCACATAAATTTTCTTTATCTGCTGATCTCATCGTCATACCTATGATTGAGTTTGATATAATCCTCGGTATGGACTGGCTTTCGGACTATGATGCGAAGATTTATTGTAAGAAGAAAGAGGTTATGATTGTTGATGATAATGATAAGAAACACCTTATTTTTAGAGCAGAATCGTCACCACCTAATTCTTATTTAGATCCACCCCTAGTAGCTCAACTTAATTCAATTATTGGGGAGGAAGAGAATGAAATAACTGTCGGTGAGGAAAGGAATGTTCAAATAGAGGATGTACCTGTTGTGAAAGAATTTGTAGATGTATTTCCGGAAGATTTACCTGGACATCCTCCAGAACGAGAAGTTGAGTTTTCCATTGATTTGATTCCTGGATCGAGGCCTATATCGAAGACCCCTTATAGAATGGCCACTGTAGAATTAGTCGAACTAATGAAACAACTAGAGGAATTGAGTAATAAGGGATTTATTTGCCCTAGTGTTTCTCCATGGGGAGCCCCTGTTCTTTTTGTTAAAAAGAAAGATGGATCTATGAGGTTATGTATCGACTACAGGGAGATCAATGCTATAACGATAAAGAACAAGTATCCCCTACCTCGTATTGATGATTTATTTGGCCAACTGCATGGAGCTCAATACTTTTCAAAGATTGACCTTTGATCTGGATACCATCAGTTGTGTGTAAAGAAGGAAGACATTCCGAAGACAGAATTTCGAACCAGGTACGGGCATTACGAGTTTACTGTAATGCCGTTTGGATTGACTAATGCACCCTCTGTATTCATGGATCTGATGAATAGAGTTTTCAAGGAGTATCTCGATGAATTTGTGGTGGTATTTATTGATGATATCTTGGTATACTCCAAAACCTACGAAGATCATGAAAATCACTTGCGCATTATCTTGAAGACTCTGAGGAGGCATGAATTATATGGGAAGTTTAGCAAGTGTGAATTCTGGCTTCAGGATATTTCTTTTCTTGGCCATATTGTCTCTAAAGATGGAATCTCTGTTGATCCTTCTAAGACCAAGGCAATCCAAGAATGGCCAGCACCTACGAGTATAACTGAGGTACGCAGTTTTATCGGTTTGGCAGGTTATTATCGACGTTTCTTTCATAATTTTTCCCGATTGGCTAACCTGTTAACGAAGCTCACACGTAAAGGGGTTAAATTTGTTTGGACAAAAGAGTGTGAAGAATGTTTTGAAGAACTGAAGAAAAGATTAGTCAATGCTCCTATATTGACTCTACCATCGGGGAATGATGGGTTCGTTATTTATAGTGATGCATCAAAGAAAGGACTTGGCTATGTCCTTATGCAGAATGATAGAGTTATTGCCTATGCATCATGACAGTTGAAAATTCATGAACAAAATTATCCTACTCATGATCTTGAGTTAGCAGCTGTGATATTTGCTTTGAAGATATGGAGACACTACCTCTATGGTGAAAAATGTGAGATTTATACTGATCATAAGAGTTTGAAGTATATTTTCTCACAAAAAGAACTCAACACGAGGCAAAGGAGATGGCTTGAATTACTCAAGGATTATGATTGCACGATACACTACCACCCGGGGAAAGCAAAAAAGGTGGAAGATGCTTTGAGCAGAAAAGACCATGGAGTTTTGAACATGATGAGAATTGAAAGGGATCCAATTTTCATGGATCTAGTGAAGATGGACATGGGAATAACCAGGGAAGGTGAAACATCAATGCTTTTTCAAATGGTTGCCAAACCATCTTTACTAGAAAGGATTAAGAGTTCTCAGACCGATGATGAATAATTACAAAAGAAGATTAAAGCTATGAATGATGGGAGATTGAGAGACTTTGTGTATGAAGATGGAATTTTGAAATTCGGGAAGAGACTTTGTGTTCCCGATTTACCTGATCTGAAAAGGGAATTGCTGGATGATTCTCATAGTTCCAATTTCTCTATACACCATGGGAGCACCAAAATGTATAGAGATTTGAAGGAACATTTTTGGTGGGACAACATGAAGAGGGAGATTGCTGATTTTGTGTCAAGATGTATGGTTTTTCAACAAGTGAAAGCTGGAATGAAACAACCTGGAGGAGCCATGCAACCTCTTCCCATACCGGAGTGGAAATGGGACAATATTACGATGGACTTTGTCATGGGGCTACCAAAGACTCCTAGAAGGAACGATGCAATATGGTTTATTGTTGATCGTCTTACCAAGTTAGCACATTTTCTTGCTATAAGAGAAGATCTACCCCTGGAACGTCTATCAAGACTATACATTAATGAAGTTGTGAGACTTCATGGAGTAACCCTATCGATTGTTTCTGATCGTGATCCCCGTTTTACTTCAAGATTTTGGAAAAGTCTTCAGAAATCCCTGGATACTGAACTTCATTTGAGCACTGCTTACCACCCTCAGACAGATGGAAAATCAGAACAGACTATTCAAACCCTAGAAGACATGTTGAGATCTTTCTCACTTGACTTTCATGGTATGTGGGATCAATATTTACCACTGGTAGAATTTTCCTATAACAATAGCTTCCATTCGAGTATTCAGATGGCACCATATGAAGCGTTATACGGAAAGAGATGTCGTACACCAACCTGTTGGGATGAGGTTGGTGAAAGAAAACTTGTAGGCCCAGAACTGGTGGAGGAAACAATGGAAAAGGTGAAGGTAATCCAAAATCACATCAAAGCAGCTCAAAGTAGGCAGAAGAGCTATGCCGATAATCGAAGGAAGGATTTGGAATTTCAAGTCGGTGATCATGTTTTCCTGAAGGTATCTCTGTGGAAGGGAGTCATACGTTTTGGTAAGAAAGGTAAATTGAGTCCCAGGTACATCGGACCTTTCGAAATTCTAGAACGAATTGGGGTTGTAGCTTACCGATTGGCAATGCCGCCAAGTCTCTCCAAAGTTCACGATGTGTTCCACGTATCTCTGTTGAGAAAATACATGCCTGACCCAACGCATGTACTCACCTACGAAGAATTAGAACTGGAACCTGATCTGTCTTATTGTGAAGAGCCTGTCAGGATTCTTGATACAAGAGAACAAGTACTGAGAAACCGGACGACGCGTCTGGTAAAAGTTGTGGAGAAATCATAAGATGGAAGAGGCAACGTGAGAACCCGAGGAACTTATGATGAAGAACCACCCGAGTCTTTTTATGCAGTAATACCCTAGAAATTGCGAGGACACAATAATTTGAAGTAGGAGAGAATGTAACACCCCAAGCTTCCACGGTACGTTTCCCTTCGAATAATGCGATAGCGTGTGTTGTACGCAACCTCGAGTTCTAACACACACCACAACTAATTAAACTAGCCATTGTGAATAGTAATACCTACTTTTTGAAATCATATATATTTTATATTTCAAAATGGACTTCATTTTTGGATTCGGAATATTGAAATTAGCCTAGGGTGAAATTTTGGTACTTTTCGGATAACTTTTATATTTTGATGAATAGTGAAAATTACTAAATTTTAATTAAAATCAAATTTTTTAATCAAAATAATTAATATTGATAAATTATGAATTTGAGTGGTTTTAAAGTATATTTAGAATATATTTTTACCATTTAATTTAATGTTTGTCATTGGACATAATTTCACAATTAAACCAGACATAAACAAGTGTCAATCTTTTGATAGTTATTATCTCTTAAAAACACGCTTTTTATTTTAACAACAGGAATTAATTTTAAATTAATTTCTACCACTTCTGTGTTTTGAATTTGGAAAAATGGATTATATATTTGGAATCAGGATTTCCAAATTATGTAAATAGGTAACTTTTATTTTTACACATTTTGAATAATTACTGCGGTAAATATTTTATTTACCATGGTTAAAGGGTAAATCCGGTAAATAAGGGTTAAAAAATAATATTATAATAATACAAAATTACCCTAAAACGTGTCCTAACCTTATTGGTGGACACATACCCAACCATGCGCATCCTTGGGTCGATTTTGGGACCCCTTAGAGCCACTTGTATGTGGTAGGGACACATTATATTAATAAAGTTAAAATAAAAATAAAAATGGCATAAGCTTACATCTTTTAGAAGAACAATTTTTACATAGGGTTATACATGTTGGATTTTCGATTATAAATATTCATTAGAAAGCTAAAAAGATTTCCTACATAATTATATTTTGTTTATAATTTTTAGACATCAAATAAGTTAAATTATTAATGACACAATACTGATGCAATGTTTACCTCATTAATAAATCATTTAAATAAATAAGATTATAATGATTAAAATATTATCTAAAACCTGTCCAATTATTATTGGTTGATGTTATTTAGAAAATTAGTCATCTTATCTTCGACCGCAATGATTTTTGGACCATTATAAACCGAATATAATTATATTATAAAGTAATACTTTCACTCTTTCCTAAAGAGCCCCTCCTCTCCCTTATAAAAGGAGACCACTTCTACTCATTCCTCACACCTCTCAAGACACTTGGCTCGGCCAAACTCTTCCCAAATACTCTCCCAACTTCCCTCACTACAACCTAGAGGATTTAGTTTGATCAGAAAGCCAACCTAAGGAGCCCTTTTGATCAAATAAAAAGGAAGAACCCGAAGAAGAGGTAATGTTTTCACCACGCCTATTCAAGTTCCTTTCTTCTTCCACTTCTTCTTTCTTTGTTCTTACCATTCTAAAATAATAACTCCAGTATCTCACATATACTGTGATGTTATTATAAATATGGTACAACCATATTCAATATTCTATCCACCCTTTGAATAACATGTCACCATACGTGCGTACGTATGGCTTACCGTCTCCATGTCGTGGTGTAATTGTTATTCAATATAATATTATTTGGATGGGTATAATAATGATGTGTAACTCATGTTAATAATAAATATAACATGTTAATGATTCTGTATATATGATATACCATCCATTTATATATTATTTTAATATCAAAAGAATGATATTGTCGCTCGTGCGTACGTACGGACTACCGTCTCCACGAATGCGATGAGATTCATTCTCCATCGTATCCATTCAAGTATAATTATCATTTTATGATTTAAAAATGATGTTTAAGGACTTGATATCATTCTGGATATGAATAATATACAACCTATCCATTACAAACATGGCTTACGTAACAAAACATATAAAATAAAACAAGTAAGTTAACACCCGAAACAACGATAATACTAAGATATTATTATCAAATCAATATTAAAAGATCATATATGATATCATATTAATGTATATGATTATTTTATAATTTAATAACAATTATTTCACCATTATACAGGAGGTTAACCTACCCCAACCAAGGAAAAGTACAAGGCAAGGGTTATTTCACAATCTCTTCATTATCCGAGGTTGTTTATACGTAATAATCTACTGGGATCTCGTTATCATCCACATCCATGTTTCTTCAAAATGTATTTCAAAACATTTTTAATATTTAAAAGAATATGGGTTAAAGTCATTTATACCCTTGTTTGAATTTTTATAAGAGGTTTATAAGGGAATCTTTCCATCGTTTTCCAAACAAGGTGCTTTTTAACCTTTTCGATAGAATTAAGATAAGAATGTTTTTTTACTTATACGGCGGGTGCGGTTATTTTCCGCCGTTATAAAATCTTCAAAGCTTCCCTTACAAGCTTATAAGAATATTTTCATAGAAAATGTTTTATTTTATATGGATCTTAAATGATTTCAAAATAAAAGGAGATATTTCTTTAAAAATAATATTGATTTCATCTATGTCAACATCCTTTGATGGATTTTAAGATTATTTGAAGTTGATTTATTATGATACAAAACTTCTATATTGTATTGAAGGTTTTGTGATATGTTTGACTGTGGATGTGCTATTTTTATACCATTCATAGTTTATGGTAAAATTATTGACATTTCGTATGCTAGTTTTAATACGAATGTTTATGTTATGTTTAAACCTTTTCATATGGGAATTCATTGGACTTAGTAAGTGACGGGTAGAGCCCGCTATAGCTCCTCGATGCATCGGTAGGTCTCATGAGACAAACTAGTGTCTTGGCACAAGGCCTTGGCAAAATCTTATTTTTAGTCTTGGCACGAGGCCTTGGCTATGTGGTTATGATAGTCTGGCATTATGCATTCCATCATTATGAAAGTGGTTATTGATATTGCATGTGATTATTCGATTAGTAGAATATCCATGTGAATAAGTAAATGGAATTATATCATTTTATTTATGCCATACTATGTTGAAGTTAAAGTTTAAAAGGCTTTTGTTTTAGTTATACATTGCCTTAAATGTTTATTCTTATTTATGAAAGTTTCCGCTATATTGTTATCCTTACTGGGCATTTGAGCTCACCCCTTTTCTATTTTTTATTTTCCCAGGATGTGAAGAAGTAAATTATGAATGACTTGAAGGGATATTATGAGGGGTTAATAGTATGGACTATGGAGAAAATATGTTGTTGTAGTAGTTATTTTTTTATTTTGATGATGTAATGTAAAAATTATGAATATATCTAGTGTTTCCAAGGCTACTAAACCAATCGGTCTTTCGAGATTTGATCTTTCTTGTGATCATGCCAATGTTATGTAATTAATGCACCGACTCTGGGTTACTGGGGTCGGGGCGTTACAATCTCAAATCCTTAATCCAATTCTCAAAGGATCTGTTCTGAGAAGTAGTGAGGTTAAAGCGTGATGGACTAAGAGAGAATAAAATGTAATGGTGTTTCATCTCAAATTACTTTCTTCAAGTCACATTTTTTTATTCACATAATTTCATTTAAATTGTGTTTATACTACCTATTAGATATATAATATTATTAATAATCTTTTATTCATGGAATTTGATGTTCAATTTCAACCTCTCTTTTATAAAAGCTTTTTATTAAAACATTTCTTAATCCGTAAATGTTTTTATTGACTAAAATTATTTTCTTGAGTCATAATTATTTTGGTTTTTAAATTTTGTTTTATAATATTTTATTATTATTTTTTATGATGATATTATAATTCATTTCTTATATAGTTTTTAGGGAGTTATATTGATGAGTTTTTTTCTTCATAAAATTTGATGATGTTAATAATAATAACTTTTATATTAAAATGATCCCTTTCTCTTACATATTCATATTCAATCTTATTTACAATGTTAGACTTTATTATATTTAAATAAAAATATATTTTATTTATAGGTATCATAAATTTTTTACTTTACCTCTTTATTGGTTAAATATTTAGCACTATTTTTATATGTGCAATTCAATAAAGGTATTTAAAAAAAACAGAAATGTTTTTCCAATTCATGATGATACATATTATCTTCCACAAAAAATTTCATTTGGAAAGAACTATATATTTTCAAAGTATGAATTATTATATATTAGTTTTAATTTTAAATTATTTTATAATTTCACACTCCACCATTTGTAAAAGGAATTTTTATTATGACACATGACTATATCTTTTACGACCATGATAAAAATGTTTTGAAAATCTATTTTATAATTTATTTTTATATCATGGAAATTATTATTTATAGAGAATATATTCAATTCTCTAAAATAGTTTTTGAAAATAATTTTAATTCATGATTATTTTGATAAAAATATTAAATGTTTAAATATTTTTCAAAATTATATGTTTTAACTTAAAAAGGAATTCTTGATCTTAAATTTGATTTTAAGGGCTTTTGTTTTTTGAAATAATTCTTCAGTGTTTTTATGTATTGTCACTGATTTTCTATAAAAAATATAATTTATACAATTTTCATTCTGAAAATAATTTTTTGATTTATATTTTATTTTTTAAAATGTTTTACAAAACTAAAAAAATTTAATTTTAAAGAAAATATTTTAAGGAGTTTATAATCATTTCAAAATTGGAAATGTCTTCTTGTGTTTAAAAATGATTTATCTGATAATTTAAATAGTTTGTTTTACTTATATTTCCAAATCCACTAATATTACATATATTATACTTGGGTTATGTACTTCTTTTACTATCTATCTTCATTATCAGAATGGATAGTAAAATTTTGTATGAATGTATTTATGAAAATTGTCTCTTTAAAAGTGTTAATTATGTGATGCTTTAAATATGAAGGATTGATTTCATGTGTCACACATATGTATTGATGATTTATTTCTTAAGAAATATATTGATATCCAATTCATTGGATATTTTTTTTATATCATGAGATAACTAGGTTTTTTATGGACACGATCTTGTTATGTTTTATTCATAAGGTTGTTTTTGGATATAATCCCATTATGCATTTTTTACAAGGTTTTTCATAGACACAATCATGTTATGATTTTTTCACAAGGTTATGTATGGAAATTATAACATATTTTCTTTTTCACGTTATGGTTTATAGGCATAATCACATATATCTATCTTTACATGATTGTGTATATACATAATCACATTGGTTTTTTTCAAAAGATTGTGTTCAGACACTATTATTATTAACATTTTTTTAGAATATTTTGATTTCCGATGATTATTATTATTTAAATTTTTATGTCATATTACAATGATTATTCAATATGGATAATGTTAATTAAGTCACATTCTTATTCCATGGTATGTTTTTGTTTAGTTGAGATTACATTTTCTTTTCTGTCATGACTTATGAATATCTCTTGTTATTCTATTTTTCTCATAATATATTTCTCCCTTACTCATTTTTTCACATATTCTTATGATCTGTCCCTTGATGAAATATTTTTGAGTTTTCCCCATATTTAGTTTTTAATCTCACCTCTTTATTATGTTTATATTCCATAATTTATTAAGGTGAGTATAAATTATGAGAAGTATAGAAGGGGGCTTAGAGTGGCTCAATTATAGAGAAAAGATCATAAGTATTATTAAATTATTCTATTATTTATATAGTCCAAAAAGACACTAAAACTTATATTATTGGTATTTTCTGATTATTATGTGATTTAATGTGGGATTTTTAAAAAATAAGTAAACAATATGTTTATTATTGGTCATATTACTTAGTATCAAAACCAATTTGTAATGTTTGTATTCTTCACACCATACTTGGGGGTGCAAGTGTGGGGAGACTCATTCTTGGAGGTTGTTGTATTTGTGATATATGATGTATAATTATAAAAAATGATGTAATATATATTTATCATGTTTAGTTTTTCTCCAATAGTATTAGATCATGTGTGTAATGTTTTCATTTTTATAACTAGATTTTAGAGTTTTCGTTTAGGGTGGAATTAGTTTTCCACTATATATTATTGGAATAAAGATATTTCCTCAAGGTATTAACTACAAAGATATTTAATTCACTTCCACTGGGTAAAAAATAATTTTTTCTTATGATATTTCTATTGGTCCTTTCTCTATTTCACTTAGGTCTTCTATAATGAAATAATATGCTTTAGTAGTTCCTTATTTTCCTTTTTCTATGATCCTAGATGTTCACAAAACCAATATATATTTCTAAACAATTTCCCTTATGAAATTTAAAAATTTATTTAGTCTACATGATTATGTGGATATTGGTGATTCAATGATTCCAATGAGTATTAAACCTCATAGGACAAATTAAAATAAAAATAGGAAGCTGAGGTAGATATAAAATATTAAGATTACTCATAAAATCTTTATTAAATATGAAATTTCAATTTTTTTAGAATAGTTTGAGTCCACTCCCATTGCTATTAACATGTTTCCTTATAAAAGGATTGAAATAATATTTAAAAGATGATTATCACTACCTTTTATGGTTTTTGTAATGATGTTCCATTGTAAATATTTTCTTTTATTATTTATGTGAAAAAAATTGTTTTGTATTATCCCATGAATTATTTTTTTACTTGAATTTTTTATTTAGGTTGAAATCCCCTAAACATTCCGTTTTATGAAAATAATAGTTTTTTGAAAAACAATAATGAAATAAAATTTCACTATAAAATGATAGGGAGGATTGTTGTATGAGATCAAAACATTCACCTCATTTTATAATTTGAAATTAATGTTTGAAATGGATTAAAACCATATTATGCCAATACCAAGTGAAAATTATTTATGATGATAATAAAAATTTACATATAATGGATTAAATGACTTCCATGATTTAATATCTTTTTAGTTTATCATAAACCGATAATTTATATTTTTGATAACATGCCACTTCTTGTGTCTTAAGTTTTTATACGATATAAATAATATTTTTAATCACAAATTTGAAAGAGAAGTAATGTAATAACTTCATGAGTTTTTTTATTCTTAAAGATATTGAATTCATTATTAATTTTAGTATTACTCATTTATTTATATTAATATATATAATATCTTCTTTATACTAATATAACAACCATTTTCAATATTCTTTATAATATTATTACCCCTAATAAATCATAATCATTTATACCTTCATACATTTTTTTAATCCAAAACAAGCTTGATAATGATATTATTCATCTCTTACAGTTATTGAGGGATATTTTATTTAGAAAATACATGTAAAAAAGCTAATATAATAGAAATTACCCTATTAGTGATTTAATAGAGAAATTGATATGGTAAAAATTCACTATAAAATACATTTTTTGAATATTTTTACATAATTTAAATTATTTAGGATTTTCATGTTCAATTAATTCATAAAATTCATGTCACTGATCACATAAGTTGTTTTGTATATTAATCTACTCAGGATTAACATGGAATTATATAAATCTATTAAAATATTTTATAGGTTTTATTATATATTAAAATATATAATTTTTTATTTTTCTAATTGATTTATCTACTACCCAATTACTATATATTTTTTGTTTCAATTTTTTTTATAAAATTTGATTCTACTCACAAAATCTAAAATACGTTTCATATTTGAAATTTTTTCAATATTTATTGCTCATAAAGATAATTTATAGTTAACCACTCTCTAAATTTATAATCAAGTGGTGAAAATTTTATTCTATTAATCAATGAGATATTTTAAATTATAAAATCATAAAATTCCTCCAAATACTTATCACTCCAAGGTTTATTCCAAGATAATTAAATCAAACTATTATGAATATGTAATTGGTTAAAAACTATTCACCTGAAATCTTACATAAAAAATATATATAGAAATATATTGGAATAAAAGAAGACATTTTAATGAAAATATTTAATAAATATTAACTATATATTAGAAATCATGAAAAATAAAAATATATTTTATTTTTTCATGAAATGTACCAACATTTAATGGAAAATTGTGTGTATTTTGGGATTTTAAGTGAAAAATAATTTTTTGGACAATAAACATGTATTAAAATTATTTTATAGAGTTAAATATCTTTATACAACTAATATCATTAATAAATATAATCACTTAATAAAATTAATAATTTTAATAATTTTTCATTTATGTTCATGCTAAATTGAACCCTTATGCATGACTGTAATTATTATTATTACCTAAAATCACATTATTTCATGACCACAAGTTATATCATAAGATTACACTCTCATATGAAACATATAAAATAATCAAAAAATTCTAAATCCCACTTTTTTCTTATACATTCACTGTACATATTAAATAACTATTCACTATAATAGAGGGGAGTTCCATTTTTTGCTAAAAATAAGTTAAAATAAATTCATAAGATACCCCACCTAACACTTTATCAGATAAATATATAAGAAATTATGTTATTTATTGTAGTGAGAATATATTCATAAAAATTCATTAATGAATATTCGGATACAAGATAAAATAAAAAAACATAAGTTTGTTTTTAGTCTTCTTCAAGACATTATTAAAAAAAATTACATCATATAATAGTTTCTCCTTTTGAAGAAAAATTTGATTTGTAGAATAATTATTGATATAAATTAAATATTATTCACGTACCAATTGTATTAAAATAGGCTATATACTATAAATTATATATTCTTAATGAAATGAGATTGTATATTATGTCTTAGAAGCCTAGTGGGAGTGAAATTTCTAAGAAAACTATTTATGTTATAAGTGATTCCAATTGAATTGTATGATATAATAATTATAATATAAATATTTTAGAAGTGTAAATTTTATATTAGTGAATTTTATTTACCCAAGATAATATTTGATCCTTTAAATTGTAAATATAGAAAGTGTTATTTCATTAAACATTGGGTTTATTATAACAAAAGGTTATGTTAAATTAAAAAAAATAAATATTTTCATTTCAAAATAGAAATATAATTTATATATTTCTTGTATAAATAATATGGTTTTCATTTATAAGTAAACCAGTTTTATTATATGATATTAATGTAATTTGTTATGGTAACATACATTCATTAACCACAAAATTTTATCTGATTTCTATCATAATTTTATTGATAAAATGAAAAAATGATGTTCGTAAAGGTGAATGAGATGACTTATGGTTTGAAAATTCTTCGTTTGTTTTTATATTTTAAGACATTTAGTTCAATAAGTAAATGAAATAAACAAATTGATAGACACTTGGATTAATTTTTTTTTCAATTTGTGTCATTATTTCCTAAGTCCCAAAAAATTAATTCCATTTTTTTGAAATCACATCAAGATCACATGAAACAAATGCTACATGAATTCACATGAGTGATATAGATTAATAATATAAAAAAATATAAAAATGAATCTTTTTAAAATATTTAGTATTAAATAAAAAAGAAAGAAAAATATCATATAAAATGTACCTTTCAATACATATATGTGAATGAGAAATAATTACCTAAAACCATTGTAATTATTATTACAATAGAATAAAAATTATTGTAATAGAGGACATCATGGATGATAAAAGTGAAAAGAACCAAAAAACCCCTAAAGTGATATGAACACAATGAATCATTATCTCAACCTTACTCTTTTTCTTGACCATTAACATAGTTTTATGGGTACCTAATTTGTTTCAATGGTAATTGTGAGTAGTATTAAAATGAATTTACATCACAAAGGTGTATCACATGTAATTGGGGTTCATGTCATTAAATCATGATTATTGGGGTCTTAGTGGGGGTTGGGAATCATAGTGGTTGGGGTTAGGAAGGGGGAGGTACCTTGATTTCCAAACTTATTTCTTTTAAATATTATTCCTAATATTTGTTAAAAAACCATTTCTAAATAATATAAATAGTTTATTTTTTTGATATTATTTTAAATAATTTGTATAAATATCTAAATTTAGAATTTAGCGATGGTTTGTAGATCAATCATAATTTTTTTTCACAATATACTTATTTTTTTCAATGATTATTATTATAAAAGTGTATTAAAATTTATTATATTATATAGATTGAGTAAAGACTATTGATTTTAACAGAACAAAAGATATCAATGATTTTTGTGAAGCATTGATCTGATAGTGATATTATATAAAGTGTAAGTTTTAAATATATATATTTTGGTTTTATTAAAAAAAAATAGAAAAACATAGTTTAATTCTATTATAGTTTACATTTATTTCATTGATAACTTGTTAGGAATGATATTGGTAGTGAAATATGGTTATCTATGAATAAAAATGGATTGAAAGTTTAAGATATTTAGTTGTGTAAAGGGAAAGTTTGGTATTCATCTATAGAATAAATTATTATTGAAAAAATGTATTTAATCATGTGATTTGGATTTTATAATGAAGAAGATACGACATTATATGACTTGTAACGTAATATATATTTTTTTGACGATAATATTCCAAAATAAAAAAACATCATACGTTGATATTGAAAATTATGGTGGATGTATTTGGTGGTTTATGGAATAATAAACTCACTCAGTGATTTATTTATTTTTATACTTTATTAAATAAAGCACATTATATACATATGAGGGGGAATTGTATACATCATTTTTTAACAATGGTGTTTATTTTAATTATTTTCTTGACTTCCAATGGAATACACTATACTAAAAATAGAGTAAAACAATTAAAAATAGTGATTTATTAACATGGATAATAATATAGTAATAGTTTATTATTTATATTAATATTTATTGAATATTAAAACACACTATTATCTTTGAATTACAAAATATTAAAACATTAGAATAATCATATATTTTTATAATTTAAAATAATTGATAATAAGTTTCAAATTATAGAATTAATTAACCTAATGTTGTGAATTTATATAATTTTGATTTCAATAAATATTAAATATAATTACATTCAAAAGTAAAATATAAAAAATAAAAATAAAAAATAAAAAATAAAATTTATAAATGATTTTTTCAATTCTATGTATATTAAAATAACATAACTCTAATAACCAATATATGTTTATAAAAAATGGTTATTTTGATAATAAAAAGTTTATTTCATGTCATATTCACATGTGATTTAATCCACTCACATTGTATCTCATGTGTGTGTGTGTGGATGATGTATATATAAATATATATCTCTCACATTTAGATCATTTTATTAAAAAATTAAATGGGAAAAATTCCATGGGGTACATCATGGGGATGTGAAAAATTTTAGGCCAAGCATGACACTAAACACAATCCTTTTATATTTAGAGGGAGGGATCAAATATTAAAAAACACTATTACAAGATTAGTAGGGATCCCCTTGGTAAAAATATGGGTTTACAACTTGTTCCTCACATGCCCTGTATAAAGAGTAGTTGTGTCTCTCTCCATCAAGAGCCTACATAACCTCAAATTATAACCAACCAACCAATGAGTGTAAGTTGGGATCTCCAAAAACATAAAAACAAAGAATGAATTTGTTTTCATTTTTAAAAAGGGTATTTTAAAATAATTTCATTGAATAATAATATTTAGAATAGAATTTTATTATTTTATGAGTGGGTTTTGTGCTCATAATAGGATCTATAAGATGAGATCACTAATTTAAGATAGTCATAGATAATCCCTTCAGTACAAAAGATTCCATTATTTAAAGTTATATCTTTATTTATATTTAAACAATACTAAGGGGTTACTTGAAAATACATTTCCCGTAATTCATATTTCTAGTACTATATTGGGAATAAGGATAAACCAACCAAAATATTATTATAGAGGGGGATTTTCCCACACCCTGGATCATTATGGTGAGATTACTGATCATTAGGAACATCTTACAGGATATGTAACTATAGGTGATAGATGTTGTATGATGTCTCATTTTTCTATGATACTCCTTGAGAACCCAAAATAATATCTCAAATCAATGACTATAAAACCCAATTTCAGTGGATGGGATGTCCAATATATATAACCAATAAGAAATTAAGATATAAATATACACATAGTTAAGAGTGATATTCATATGATTACCAATAAGGTAAAAAATATATTGGGCCAATTTATCATTAAAAAAGATGTGTACCTCACTCTAAACCTTTATATAAATGCATAATATACATATATTTTTCATATAAATACCTATCCATTGGATCTTGTTATTATTAGGAAAACCATGGTAGTATTCATTTCAAATCAATAATCTAAACTCTAATGGGATTGAAACATTTTAAAATCACCACCCCCATGATTCCATACATGGTCGAATGTAATACCATGACTAAAATAACTTGAATGACACCTTAGCCTATGCACTACATGACCTCAGGTGCACCTCCATGAACATTGGAGGCTTTTGAATAAAGTGAAAATCTATAAAAAATATAAAGACAAAACTCTTGAAATTATCACAAATAATATCATATATATAATTGAATAAATATAAGAATCATAGTAAGCACATGGATTTACAATAAACAACTAACCATCAAAAATATACAATATCAATGCACTATATCAAATGATACTCATTCTAGAACATGATAAACATACAGAAAGGACCTCTTATTGGTCCAATCCTGATAAAAATAAACAAGGAACAAAAATATTAATAGAGACATATCCAAAAACGTGAATCACTCCAGATTACCATCTCCCAAAATACATTTAGTTACATTATCTAGATCTCCCACACAACCATTCACATAAGAGTAAAACAACAAGATCTACACAAACACTAGGGTTCTAGTGCATGATATGGTAAATAATATAAAAAGTCCCCCAAAAATGTGGTTTGTATAATATAACATAACATATAATGTGTGTGAGCATATCAAACAACAAACAACACACAAGAATATGCATCAGGCTATCGCGTGCTTATCAGGGCACCTCAATATCTGACCTCATATATCCCATCAATTATTAGTGGAATAATTCATCTCATAACACAACAAATATCCATGCCTTATATATTAGGGTATGTAGCTACAACTGTGTCTACCCACAACCCTCTCACCCATGGTATGATAATGCACTAAGATTTGTTTTATATCTCATCTCAAACCACCACCCTCTCACCAAGTATTTGGTCTCAGTCCAAGTTCCAAACCATGTTATATACTACAATCCACTCACTCAAGGTAAGGTTGCATTCCTCATCACATACCATGTAATATAACACTACCCTATCACCTAAGGTGAGGTATTATAATCATATTTCACAATTATACCCTCTGACTCATGTTAACTGGGGCATGAACACTCTCTTTTAGGGTTGGGCATCATAAACCCATCTATGAGCAATGCCATCCCATATAGTGGGTTCTATGTTATTAACCTTTTACATAGGACAAGGATTTATAACAAATACTAGAAAAAACCCTCATAATCTAAGTGATCCGTGATAGTACCCTCTCATTTAGGTTGTAAAAACCCAGGTATTGGTAGAATAAATCACTTTCATGTTTATTAATGTAGTTATATAAAAATATTAAGGGAGAAGTTTTAATTAAACACTTTTATTATACGATTTTTCTAAATGTTTAATTTATAAATTTATGAAATTTAAATTTAAAAAAATGATTTTTTTTGAAATTAGAGTATAAAAATTAACTTAGGGTGAAATTTTGGGAATTTCATAAAAATATAGATTTTTCAGTCAATAGTGAAAATACCAATTTTTGTAAAAAAGTCATTTATTTTCAAAAAATTACATTATTTAAATGAAAAACTATGTTTTAAATATAATTTAAAGAAAAATAGTTATTATTTAAATATATTTAATTTAATTAAATTATTTTTAATCATCATTATATTGGATTTTAGTATAAGTTTGTTTTTATTTTTAAGAATGGAATTGTTTTGAAAACAGTTTTAAAATTCATAATGTTTCTCCTTTTTAATTAAATAATATAATAACTAATTAATAATGTTTTAAATGAAATATATATATTATTAATCAATAAATAATAATTTATATTGTGGAAATTATAATTATCAGTCATAGAGTTAATATAAAATCATCTTTTTCTTGAAAAACATGCTTGTTGAAGACTCACTTTTTTATCATGTCTGTAGGTTTTATTTTAAATATTAATTCTACAATTATTTGATTTTAATTTTGTAAAATGGATTAAATATTTGTAATAAGAATATTTTTATTATATAAAAGGTTAAAATTAACCTTTTAACATAATTAATAGTGAAAATAGTAAAAATTAATTACCACAGGTAAGATAAAAATGGGTTTATCGCAGGTTAAAAGAAAAATACAGGCTTTACAAATCACTCAAAACATGTATAAATCATATTTTATGATATATTTAAGTATTATAGTTATAATTTTATAATAAATTTTTATTTTGAATCTTTTTTCATGATAATTAATTTATCATTTTGGAGTCTATTGATAGATTCTGATGAAGTATCCAAGTGGGTTCGTTTCCCCACTTATAAAAGGACCTCCTCTATCATCCTATATTAATACATAGAAATCCATTTTTATTGAACATTAATTACCCAAATATGTTACTTACTTCCCTCCCCAAGACATATATCTTTTATTTTGATCATATATACCTCTTAAAAATCCTTTGTGTGCAATCCTATAGAGGTTACCCAAAGAAAAGGTAATGTTTTTCAATGAGTGTTTTTATTTTATTTCTCCCCACCTCTTTTAGTTATTATTAAACCATTTTAGGTAATAAAACAAGTAAATTAAATAAATTTATTTGTTTTTATGTTAATTTCTTGACCTATATTCATTATCTATTCCCTCAAATGGGAAATGATAATGTCGCTCGTGTATACAATAGACTAATACCTCACGAACCAGTGTAACACATGTTCCTTAAAAAAATCTAAAATAATGGTATAATGATATATATAAAGTATATATATATATATGATATTTAAAAAAACAATTAAACCTCTATATTTCTTATATAATATATGACGTTTTACAGTCCATTCTGTAGGTGATACGATAAAGTTTCTCATGTGTACTACGAACTACCACCACACAAAAAGATGTGATTTGTTTTTCAATAATTATTTATATGTAAGGTAATAATTATAATATTAATTAATATATTATATATATATTAAATAATTATGATATTCATGATATATTTTTCATTATTAAAAGATAGCATGTTATTTTCTTTTTTACACTGAAAAATGATAACGTCATTTATGTACGTGTGGACTATTGCCTTCATAAAGGGATGTTACTCTCTATTAATCACTAAAAACACATGTATGATATATATAAGTATGTTTAAAGAAATAATATATTATTTATGATATAATTAATATTATGGAAATATATTAAATATTTATATTCTTTCTATAATGATCATTGAAAAATGGAAACATTACTCATGCGTACTTACAACCTACCGTCGCAATAAATGTAACATAGTGAATTTTTCATAACCATATTTCATGATTGGTTTTAAAAATATAGTTTCAGTATTAAATTTATTATTATTTAATTATTATTATTTTAGATATGTCTAAATAATTACCTCTTTGACCATAGTCAACATATGAAAATAATTTTTGACATATAAGAGAAATATTATCAAAACATCTGATCTAAGTATAATTTATTACATAATAATATATAATAGGGTAATAAGTGAAATAAAACGAATAATATACTTTAAAAAGATTTGTGATGAATTAAATTGTTAACATATATTTCTTTTTTATGAATAAAAAAACATACATGATGAGTCAGACTCAAGGTAAGGGACTTCATCTCAATTTTTTTTCATTGAGGAATATTTTAATGTTACCACAATATTTTATTTTATGAGGTGTATATACATCCTGTTTTACTTTTTATATCAGGAATTTATTTATTATAATGGTATTTAATTTTTTCTTTAATGTTATTCTTTCACAGGTCTTGTGATTAAAATATTTCCAATGTGATAAGGGGTTTCTCTTTATAAAAATATATTTTAATGTTTTATTTATAAATTTATTTTTATTCAATGTATAAAATTTTTAAGATGATTTTATTATGGATGTGGGAGTTCTCTAAAGTTTTTTTGTCATTATATCATTTTTTTAAAAAAAAAGGAAATCTTTATGCAGAATTTGTGACTTTCATTACCACTGAGAAAAGAAACATCCTTTATTAATGTATATGATGAAAAAAAAATTCGTACACCATAAGAATTATTTTATATTTTGATTATTTTACAATATTTCATGTTTTTTTCAAATAAAAACCATCATTAACCTTTTTGAGTGTTTTGGTATTTAAAAATGGGGGTTTAAAATGGTTGAATATTTTAATATATGAAAATTATTCCTTATGGGTGAACAAAATATATTTTGATTGTGATGTTTGAAATTTTTAATCCTTTACATGTTATGATAATGTTAAGGATATTTGATATTATTTTTATTTATGGGTGTTTATGGTAGAAAATAGGGATTGGTGGTTATGTTATAAACTAAGGACAGGTGGTTACGTTATAAATGAAGGATCAGTGGATCTATGATAGACCTCAAATGCATTAGTTATATAAGATCACAGTATGGGTTTTCCATTTGTGAGAGTGATTTGGATAATGATATCCCAATATACCTATATGATTTATCTATGATTGGTATTCAATTTAATTATTTTCCTTATGAATATGTGTGTTTATTTCAAGTGAAAATGATTTATTTATTTCACTCAAAGAATATTTAAATAAAGGTCAACGTTTCACAGGTTTTCATTTTTTCAATAGACTAATGGTTTTCTTGAATTTTATATCCCTTATAAAGATTATTTTATCATCCAATGTTTTTTTTAATTTTTTTATAGGGTTTAAGGATGGTTAAGGGAAAATAAGAGGTCAATTTGAAATTCATGATGATTTGTCATAAAAATAAATCATGTTTTATATTAAAAGTTTCAAATTGGGAAAAAAATAGACACTAATTATAAGTTTCCATTTAGTATTATATGGTTTTGTTATGTATGAGTTACAAAATAATTATCCAAATATATAAAATTGAAAAGATCCTAAAATTTGTGAGAATGAATTATTCACATAAAAATCAATATTTCATAATGTTTAAGACTAGTTCATTATAGTTGGTATCAAAGATTGGTTTTGATAAATTTGGAGTTTAAGATATTTAGAATAGAATAAAATTTCAATATTTAACTTTATAGTTATGTTTAGGTGATCTATAATTTAAATGTTACCATGTTTCTTCACCTAGATTATGTTTTTTTCAGAATGGTTTTCTATAAAAGAAAATAGGAAAATTATAGTCAGTAGGCATTGAGAGAAAAATATCATTCCAAATGAGCATCTTGAGTTGACTAGAATTAGAATAGAATAATTTTTTTTACATTTATGGATTAGTTATCATTGGATATTAATGGTGGTGGTATCCATTCTAGGGAGGAGCCTGATCTACCATAAACGAATTTGTTAATTGTGGATCAGTTCATGAGGTGACATCCTACATAATTTAGTGGATCATCTTACCCAGTAATATCTGAAGGATGAATTAAATCTATATAAAATATATTTTATGTCATCAGATGTTCAGATTGTGAAAATGTATGATTTTCTATTTAATATTTTAAAGGTGATGCTGATTAGTGGTGGCTAATGATTCATAATATCAGTGAAAGAGAAGATATTAATTCCTTGGAATGGGATGAATTTAAGATTTTTTCCCTTTATAAATATTTTACATAGGCTATTCAACTTAGGATTGAAAAATATTCTTAGAATTGATAAAAAATGAGGAAGATTCAGTAGCTTTATATGAAGTAAACTTCACTTAATTTATAAGGTATGTCCCAAACTTTATCTAGGATCTTAATAGTTAGACTACTTGGATCTACTTAGGATTGAATCAATGAAGTGGAAGGGAATTATATTCTCATTAATTCAAAAAATATGAGAAAAACTTTTAATGTGATGACAAGGTATAAGTGGGGTTTTTCAATGATCATGTATTCCATGAAAAATAGTAGAAGAAGAAGTATTGTTGGAATGTAATGAGGAAGCATTCATCACAGAAGTATGGATGTAAGAAAACCAACATCCTAACTTATGATAAGTATGGTAAAAATCATCCTATAGAATTTCCTATAATGCATGAAAAGTGCTTATGATGTAGTGAGTATGGTTATATGGATTGTGATTATAAGGAATATGACTAGATAAGGAATGAAAAAGATGATGGTGAGATGTTTTAGTTTCAATAAGAGTGGACATTATCATAGTGCATGTATGAAGTTAGTTACTTAGGGTGGAAATCATCAAGATCAAAAGAAAAATTATGCGGGAAAATCTTTTGATACTACTATAATTGATGTTGGGCCATCAAATGTAGGGGCGAGTGGTATGTTAAAAGATGAATATAATTATGAAAATACCCTTTTATACTCATTCTTTCATTTTTGGAAGTTTGAAAGTAAAATGGGAATATAACTACATGTAAAGAAGATATAATATTTACTAAAAAATTTAAATAGAAATACATTAGAAAACAAGATTTATAGGAATATTTCTATTTTTACTAGTGGTATAGTCTTAACTGCAAATCCTATTGAACTGGTTATATTAGAGTAAGTTATCATTTTTGGTATGAATTGACTTTCCGTGTATCATGATACGATAGATGTTAGAGCTCATAAAGTTATGTTAAATGATTTTATACATTTGACAACTTACCAAGAAGGTGATAAATTGATTTGAGATATAATTGAAAGTTACCAAGAATATATGATTTAAAATAAAAAAATATATTCCAATTATTTATGTTCTAATAGTAAATTAATAGTTTGATGTATTTCTTCATGATTTTATTGGTTATATTCATGAATGAGGGTTTGAGTTTACCATTGAATTAGTTACTGATTATAAGCATATTTATAAACCCCTTATTATATGGCTTAAGTGGAACTTTTGTAATTGAAAAGTAAATAAAAAAAAATTAGATAAAGGTTTCATTTGACCTATATCTTTATCATGAGGTACTTTGGTTTTTTTGCTAAAACAAATATGGTTCAATGAGACTTTGTATTGATTATAGAGCCTTGAATAAATTTTCTATTAATAACAAGTATCCATTTCCTCCTATAAATAATATGTTTGATTAGATCCAGAGATATCATTAATTTTAGAAGGATAACTTTTTTTTTGGGTTCCATTAGCTAAAGATGAGGGAGGATGAAGATCCAAAGACTTAATTTCAGAGTAGATATGGGCACTATGAGTTTCTAGTTATTCAATTTGGATTGTCTAATATACCTTCTATACTTATGAACCTTATGAATAAAGCTTTCCATTTGTTCTTGAAAAATTTTATTGGGGTGTTTATTACAGAAATTTGGATATATTTTAAAATTAATGAATAATACAGAACAATCCTAAGGATAATTATAAATAACATAAAAAAAAAGAAACTGCATGAGAAAATTTGTAAGTTGGAATTTTGGATTCAACAAATTTCTTTCCATGAACATTTTTTTCAAAATATGGAAAAACTATTGACCCTGATAAAAAAAAATTTGTTGAACAATTAAAAAGATCCAATAATATATTAGAGATTCATAGTTTTCCTAGATTAGTGTGTTACTATCTGAGTTATGTTGAAAACATTTCTCAGTCTTCTATACCATTGACTAAGTTAACTTGAAAAAGAGTTAAATTAATTTGAAAAAATAATGGGATGATTATTTTTAGGAACTAAAAATATGATTTTTGAATTCTATAGTTTTGTCCCTACCTTATAGAAATAAGGAATTCATCAACTACAGAGATGCTACATTGAAAGTAATTTTTTATTTCATGATGAAGAATGACCAGGTAATTATTTATGATTCACATTAGTTGAAACCTCATGATTTAAATCACCATACATATGATATGAAAATATCTATTGTGGGGTTTTTTCTATAAAAATTTGGAGTCATTATTTTTATGGAGGAAAGTTTAAAATAGACACAAATCATAAAAGTTTTTATTATATATTCACTGGTAAATAATTGAACATGAGACATAGAATACATTTATAAATTATCAATGATTATAGTTACAAGATTAACTACCATCATAGAAAATAAAACAAAGTGAATTATTTTTTGAGTAAAGTAAATAATGATACATTAACTATGTTTCATTTTGGGACATGACCCTTTGGTTCCTGATATGATGAATTTTTTCCAAAAAGTTATCAATGCAGAGAAATCCCCAGTTTTTTTTTTCAGTTTTAGTGCAGTCAACATTTTCAGAAAAAATCAATAAAGATCAAAAGGAGTATAAATATTAAAAGGAAAAGTAGAATAAATTAATAAGGTAATGTTTAATAATTTTAATATTAATGAAGAAGTTGTTTTGGGATTCGAAAACCGATTATGTGTGCCTTTTAATTCCCAGTTGAAGAAAGATTTTTGAGTGAAGCTCATAGTTCCCCATTTTCCATTCATCTGGGATAGAGTAAGATGTATAAAGACCATTGAGAGTATTACTGGTTGGTTGTATGGAATAGAGATATTTATGAAATAATAATGAAGTGTTTTAATTTTCATTTGGTTAATGCAGAATGACAACTACTGAAGGGAATTCTTCAACTGTTGTCAGTTCCCGAGTGGAAATAGGAAAATATATCCATGGATTTTGTGATGGGATTACCAAATATTTCTTGTGGGAACAACATGTTTTTTGTTATTATTGATCAAATAACGAAATATTCAAATTTGTATCCCATTTTAGATATAATTCATTCTAATTAGCAATCAGAACTGTATCTAAAGGATATATTCAGGTACATAGAGTGTTTCTCTTTATCATCTCTAATAATGATCCCATATTTACATCATATTTTTATAAGGGACTTCAAAAATATTTGTGTACTAAATTAAAATTATGTAGAGATTTTCATCTTTAATCCAATGGTTAGTCTAATAAGATGATTTATACTATGAAAGATATGCTTGTTTCTACTCAAATACATTACTATGGTTGTTGGGATCAACATATTTCATTTTTTGAGTTCTATTATAACATATATATTCATTACAGTATAAATATGGAACCATTTTAGGAATTATATTGAAAAAGATGTTAGAAACCAAAATTTTGGGATAAATTTTAGGAAAAATGTTATTAGGTCTATTATTAATAGAGGAACTGGGTAATAAGGTTCAGCTTATTCAATAAATATGATGACGGCTTAGAGAAGTCAAAAAAGTTATGGAGATAACTAGAGAAAGATATTTATTTCAAGGTAAGAGAACATGTCATTATAAATGTTTCAAAATTGAAAAGTGTTTTGTGTTTTTAGAAAAAATGAAAATCTATGTCCTTGGTTTATTGGGAAATATGAAATCATATAGAAATTTTTATCAGTTTCTAATCGATTGGCTTAGCCTCTTTGTTTATATTAGGTACACAATGAATATCACGTTAAATGTTATGAAAACATGTTCCAAATTCATATCATGTTTCGAGCCATGAAGAAATTTAGTTGGAATAGAATTTTTATTATAAGTAATAGCCAAAATATATACTGGACCATAGAGATCATTTTTTGTGGAATAAGGTGGTTCATCATGTCAAGGTTTTATGGAAAAAATATATTGTTAAAGAGGGAATATGAGAATATGAAAGTGAAATTGGGGAAAGATATACCCACTTGTTCAATAAGTGAAAATATTTTTAGAGATAAAATTTCAAAATGGGTAGAAGAATGTAACAACCTTGGTAATTATAGAATAAATTACTTTTATGTTTATTTATATAGTCATCTAAAAATATTAAGTGAGGTAATACTTTTAATTAAATACTTTTATTATATAGTTCTACATAATATTTTGATTTCTAAATTTTAAAATTACAATTTTAAAAAATTAATATAATATTTCAAATCAGAATTTCGAAATTAACATAGGGTGAACTTTTTTTATTTTTATGAAAATATTTATTTTTCGATAAATAGTGAAAAATATAGATTAAAAAAAGTCATTTCATATCAATAATTTATGTATTTTAAAATTACCATTATTTTTTAAATATAATTTAAATTAACATAATTATTATTTATTTATATTTAATACACTATTTTACTTTTTTATTCAGACTTATATTGGAATTCAGTATACAGTTTTTTGGGATTAAAAATGGCATTTTTCTAAAAATAGTCTTAGAGTGCATAATGTTTCTCAATTTTAATTAAATAATATAATCTCTAATTAGGATTTTATTGAATGAAATTTCAAGATTATATATAAATAAGAATCAATTTATATTCATAAAATGATAATTATTAGTCATATATTTTATATAAAATCATTTTTTTCCATAAAAAATACATTTCTTAAAAACCCTCTTTTTCATCGTGTCTGTGGTTTTTGTTCAAAATTTAATTTTTCTAATGATGTGAATTTTATTTTGAAAAATAATTAAATATTTTGAAACATTATAGTTTATATTATCTTATAGGTTCAACATATATTTTAACTATAATGAATAGTGAATATAATAAAAATTAATTATCACAATCAAGGATAAAATTGGTTTACTAGGCATTTAACTACAATGATATGTGTTATAAATGAGAAAAATCATGTATAAATTCCATTTAGAGAAATATTTCAATATTACCCTTCACAAGTTCTAATATATGTTCCTTTTGAAGCTTCTAGCATGATAATGACTTCATCATTTTGGAGTCTTTTGAGAAATTTCCTTGTAGTTTTCAACTGGGTTTTTTCGCACTTATTAAATGACCTTCCCCATCATCCCAATTAACAAATTAAAATACATTTTTATCAGACAATATATGAAGAAATATCTTAATTAATTCTCTTACCATGACCTAGATCCCTTATTTTGATAAGAAATCCATCCTAATAAGCTTTTGGGTGAAAACCTAAGTAGGTAACCTGAAGATATTGCAACATTTTTCAAGAAGATTTATTTATTTTATTTAATATTACATATCCTTAAATTATAATTAAATAATATACTTATATGTTTTTATGTTAATTTTATAACCTATATCTATCACCTCTTCCGTCAAATGAGAAACAATAACATTACTCATGTGTACGGTAGACTACATCATGGTTTGGTATGATGATGGATCTAAATTATATATATGATATTTATTAAATAAGTATACCCATATAGTCATTATATAATATATAAATTTATATATATATATAGGGGATATGATAACATTCCTTAGGTGTACGGAAGACTACCGCATCGTAAAGCAATGTGATTCATTTTTCACTAAGGCTTAAATGGTAGGTAATAAGGATACACTTATTGAATATTATTGAAATATATAGAATTTTTTTCTAATATTAATGACATATTTATCATTATTAAATTACAATATATCATCTTCTTTCTTACACTTAAAAATGACAATGTTATTCATGTACCAGTGGACTACCACCGCTTTCCTGAAGCGATATGGCTCTATTTTCACCACCACACAACTTGTATGATATATGTAAGTATCATGAAATAAATAATAGGGTTTTATGATATCGTTACCATTATATAATTATGTGATAATATTTACCTTCTTTACATAGTGATCTTTGAGAAAAGGAAACGTTACCCATGCCTACGTACGACTCACTATCTCCATGATTGTAATATAGTCCATTTTTCAAAACCATATTTCATAATTGTTTTTGAAAGTATAATTGATGTATTAATCTGATAATTATTCCATAAATATTATTCCATTAATTTTTAAATAAGGACCTATTTGACCATAGTCAACCTACAAAAGTAATTTCTGACACTAAAGCCAAATATTGTCGAAACATCTGACGTAAAGTTAATTAATTAAGTAATCATATATAACATGGTAACCAGTGAAGTAAAATGAATAATAAACATGAAAAAGGTCCCTTATAAAGTAAATAATTAGCATAAATTTATTATTCAAGACGATAAATAATATACATTATGAGTCATACTCAAGATAAGGGACTTCATGTCAATTTCATTTCGTTGAGTAATATATTGTTGTTATGAATATATATTCTCTTAAGAGGTTTATATACATACCATTTTAAATTTTATATCATTAAATTATATATTGTCATGGTATATAATGTTTTTGTACTCTTATTATTTCATGTGGTTTATGATTCAAATGTTTCCAAAGTGATAAGGGATGTTTATTTAAAAAATTTTCATTTAATGTTTTCCTTCTAATTTAATTTTTCATTGATGTGCATGTTTTTAAAATGATTTTATTATAGAAATGAAAGTTTTATAAATTTTATTTTTGTCTTTCATTATTTATTTTAAAAATAAGGGAATCTTTATATAAAAGGTGTGACCTTCATTAAAAATGAAAAATGTAATGTTCAATTTTTTTACTTATACGATAAGAAATGACTTTTACACTATCATTACAATTATATTATGTTTGGATTCCTTTAACAGATTTCATTTTTTTCAAATAAAAACCCTCATTCTATTTTATGGGTATTTTTGTATTGAAAAATGGGTTCTAAAAGGGATGTATATTTTAATATATGAGAATTTTTTCTTATTGTTAAATAAAATTATATGAATTTCATGTTAAAATTTTAAAGTTTTTATGTTTTATGATTATGTTTTTGTTATAGGAAATTATTTATATTTATAGGTGGTTATATTATAAAACAAGGATGGGTGGTCACATTATAAACCAAGGACAGGTGAGTCTGAGATAGACATCCAAGGTATTAGGTATGATAGTCGACCATATGGTTATTACAATTTTAAGAGTGATATGGATAATGATTACGCAATATAAAAATGTGATTTATCTATTCATGCAAAGGGATTTAATTATTATATTTTAGAAAATTTTTTCATGTTTTTCTAAGGATAATGTTCTATTTTTTTCTCTTTGAGAACATTTATATAGATGTAAACATTTCATGGGTTTTCATATTTTTATTGGAAATACAGTTTTATTTATTTTTATCCCTTATTGAATTTTTTGTGCTTATACCATATTTTTAAAAAAATCATGGTTTTAAAGGATGATCGAGGGAAAGGAGGATTTTAATTTGAACGTCGTGACGATTTTTTAGGAAATTAAATCATGTTTTATCTTATAAGTTTCATATTGTAAAAATATGGATATTGATTCGAAGGGTCAAATGTTTATTATATGGTTTTTTATGTATGAATTATGGAATATTTATATAAAACTATAAATTTAAAAGATCATAAAATGAATGATAATTGATTCATTACTTAAGACTCTATATTATGTGATGTTTAAGTCTTAATATTTATATAGGGTGAGGTATTGTATTGATTCTCATTGCCATATTCTATATTAAGTCAAGACACACACATATAAATCAATAATCATAGAAACATTGCTCCTAGACTAGACCTACTCCATCCCCTAATACACACATAGTGAACTTCAAGAGGATACCATATAACACAATTAATTATTAATATCTTCGACACATCTCACCATAAAATTCACATTAATACAAACTCTTGATCATGAAACATCAAGAAAGTATTTATGAATCAATTTTGACTCAATAAATCCCTAACCTAGTTTTCTAGTACCACACAGTAACACCCATCCATAACATACCTCTTTGTAATTGTTTGACCCATATGGTTACAAGGAACTCACATAATCATCCTCACATACATCACTAATTCCCATAACATCAACCAAATACATACATTCCTCCTAGTCCACTTCTAATTTTTTTATATAAAATATTTTAATAAGAAATATAAGAATGTATCCATACATTTTCCTATCAAGAAGCATCATTACCAAACCGATATTTGTGAAAAACCACACAAATTTCACACCCTTCTCTAAGATACAAGGAAAATTAGACATAAACCATACAAAAATCCACCTTATATTAATACTATAATTGAAACCAGTCAACAATATTACAACTATAATAAAAAAAATTACAACATAAAAGAATAATAACTTATACAACCAATACCTTTCTTGATAGAGGGACATTAAACCCAAGGGGTACACATCACCGTCACATAAACCATTACAAGGGGTTTTACATTTCGAATGGATATTACAAGAAAAAAAACAACACAATATAAGAGGTGTGATTTTTATATATAAATTTACTTATTTGAAGGTATTTATATCTAAAATTTGTGATATAAGATTCATCTTTTCGGTTTTTAATCAAACACGCAACATCTCAATGCCAGAAAATAAATTCTTGTACATAATGTTTTTAATTTATTCATATCTTAAAGATAACACAAGGGGAATGAGTTAATGATGTATCAATATACCAAATAGTAAAAAAATAAATTATTTGTGTTACAATAATCCCTTAATAATGTACACACAATAATGAGAGTGCTTCCTCAAATAGTATTTATATACACTAGTTTTAGAAAATGAATAAAAAAAGAGTGGTTACATAAGGTTTTATTACAATATTTTTTTTTCAATAGAAAAAACATAAAGGATGACATTGGTGTTTATGTTGAGTTAAATTTAATCCTTAATAGTATTAAATTTATTTTCACCTAGAATCATCTCTTATCCTTTTCCAACTAAATATTTAAATCCTTCTGTATTTTTTCCTTTTTCAAAATATTACTCATTGTAGTCTTTCCATTTTTTATAGATGTATCTTTGAGAGTTATTCCCTTATTTTTATTCTTACATTTATATTTATTATTATATGAGATTATTTCTAATTTTTCAAATATAGAAAACTCTTAAAAACTTGAAATTATATTTCATTGTTCAAATATGAGTCAAATGTTCACATTTACTTCCAAGATATCCTTAGAATAATTACATGTGATATATTCCACATATTTTAATATGTAAACTATAAAAAATCATCATCAATAAATCCTCCTTTTAAAATTTTATATAGTCTCTATGATCTTCCTAAAACATCATTGTATCCATCCTTTAACAAAATCCATAAGTTCTTTAACCACATTAGGATAAATTATCAATAATATATTATGATTTATAATTTATATCCTAAACCATTTCTTAGAAATATGTTACTCTATGCCTATAAATTTCACAATGTATAGATCTAATTCATGGAATATAATCTTGTTTCCTTCTCCAGAATATAAGGAAAAAACCTTACATTCCATTGAAAAACATTACACACAATCTAAAAAAAACCTTATATGATGCATATATATTTTCCCATTTCTACATTATATATCTCTTAATATTTTTGTACATACCTAAAAAAATAATAATGATTTAACTAAAATATAATACTTATGTGGAGAACAGTCTTACACACTTAATTATTTAACCATTTTACTAAGAAATCCAAAACGAATGATTATATATATATATGGATTTTTTCCATTTACGACATTTATAAACTCTACTGAATATTACATATCAACCAAATATATTAAATATCATATGAGATTCATAAAATTTACTTTGTATATATTCTTACCAAAAAACGTATGTACCCAACGGAAGATATTTTTGGTATAGGGAATGTTTATGACTATGTTAATTATGAGTATTTTGATAATATTATATATGAATAAAAATATATTAAATATCATTGGGAGTGGTTTTTGAATAGAACATATTATATTCATCCATATATCTTATGAATAAATTGATTTAACTAAATGTTTTTGAACTATGAGGAAAATATCATACACACTTACTCAATTATATTACTTATGGAGGGACATTGTGAATTTATCACTTTTACATCCTTCAGAATAACTAATATACTTAGGGAATGTCACCACGACTTTTCTATTTACTCAGTCAAAATATTTTATTCGTATATTAAAAAATAGTATGTAAAGGTAGAAATTTGGGACTTTTTCACTTATTCCTCATCATTAATATCTTCAATATTTTAGGAAATTTATTACGGCTTTTACATTTCCTCAGTGAACTCTATTGGAAATTCCTTACATATACAATGAATTTTATTCCTTTTAATATTTTATAGAAACTTTCTCAAAATATAATATAGAAAATAATTTCTCTATTATTAAAAAATAGATTCATATTTCCAAATGATATCTAATTTAAGTATGTACTAATTGTTAAAAGATCCAAAAATAAATTTAATAGTTCTAATAATCCCACATGTAATTTTTTTCTATCCAACACCCATTATTTTAATCTTATAAATTGTATAACATCCCTATCTACCCTATGATTTATACTCTTCCCATAGATTCACTCCTATAGAGCATGTCACTACCCTAATATCAATCTTATTCTTTAATAATAAAATAAAAATGGTTATTCTTGTAGTCCAAATTACTTCCAAGAATTCATAAAACTTATCCGTTTCAACAAAACCAAGAAAATAGTGATTAACACAACCTATAAGCCTATAAGAGTCAAATCACGGGGTATAATATTCAAGAATAAGTTAATTTACATATTTTTTTACATATAATTTATATCTATCTTTAACTCTTTTTTAATAATTCCCCATGGTAGTATCCCCCCTTTTTCAATCTTTCACTCTTTTTCTATGATTCCCCATGGAGAGTATCTCTCCTTTTTTATAAAACTCAATAAAATATTAGAACATAGAATAAATACCCAACAAAAAAGTTAAGAATTATATATAATGCAGAGATGGGAAATTCTATACCACCCTATGCTAAGGGTGGAATTTATATAAAATGTTTCTATCGATGCTTCTCAAATATTGGAGTAACTAATTGTTTATTCATGATGTTAATACCATTCTATTCAATTCCAACATGATATATTTCAATAACTCTCTCCTATAAGTTTTAATTAATAGAATGACATATGATTAAAATATATTTTGGATTTGTAGTGTTGAATTATATTCATAATGAGTTCAATTTCACTATTGGTCTCTTAAAATATCACAATAGTTTATTGCACTTGTAAAAAAAAACCTTTAAATTGATGTTTTATGCACTAAAGTTGTGTTTATATTTTGTTAATGAATCTTTTTCAGCCTCAACTATAATATTATATATAATCTCTTTTTTCTAACTCATACATACAATAAACTTAGTGATAATGAAAAATGCACCACCACTTGTTGAATTTTGGTTCACCACATCAAAATCCCAGTCAAAATCAGAAATAGAAGATAATTAATATACCTTTTCTATATTAAAGAGAATAACAAAAGAGATAGTTCGTTGGATATACCTAATAATTCTCTTCTCTACTATTATACTATACTCATTAGGATTAAAATGAGAATGGTTTACCAAATAAGTAGAATAATAAATATCTATATAAGTTTCTTTTAGGTATTATAAAATTACATTAATCCATTTTTTATAAGGTAGGATCCATTGGATTTATATCCCCAAGATTACAAAGTATGGTTCTATCTAAAACCAAGATGACATGGGTTTTAAATCATGCATGTAAAAAATTCATTAGAAACTAATTTTCATATTTTTCTTTAAATATTAAAGTTTATCTACCTTTTGATCCACTTGTATCCCTAAAAAATATATAATATCTCTAATTATTGATATATTAAATTATGTTCAAATTATATTATAAAACTCCTCTATTTTTTATTTTTTACCACAAAATATTCTTTCATCGAGAGAAAATATAACAATAACCAATTCTTCCTTAGGTTTGATCACATAAAGTTTGAGATCAACACCACCCATTTTAAATTCTAATTTCATTATAAAAGATTAAATCCAATCATAGCATGTATAAGACACCTATTCCTAACCATATATGTCCTTTTTTAATTACTATAAATTGTTTATATCTTTACCAATTTTGAATCCTTCTAGCTATTAAATATTAAATAATTATTTTATAACACTGTTCAAAAACAATGTCTTTATATCCTTTTGAAAATCCCAAAACCTCTCATTATTTCCACTGCTAACAAGTGTCTTATTTACTATAACAAAACCCTTGGTGAAAAAGTTTCTTCAACATCCATCCATTCTATTTGATAATAGAATTTGTATACCAACCATGTTTTATTTCTAATAACATTTCCATGTTAATTGAATTAATTCTTGAAGACCCACTTATTCCTAATCACTTTATAATGTTTTTTCCTTTCAAAAAGTTTCCAGATTTATCTTTTGTCAATATAATCCAACTCCATGATCATTTATCTGACCTATGTCTCATCCTTCATAGATTTTTCAAATGATATTTCTCTAACTTTGATAACAGATAAAAATGATCTACTATCCTCATTATTCATATCCGATTTAGTGTATATCTATCTATAATATTATTTTATAGATCAAATTCCATCCTCATACCACTTCCATGGTGTATAGGATGAATTTATCTAGTAGAAATTTCCACTTCTGATTTATCTTTCATGTATTTATTATTTTAATTTCCTTGCTTAACTACCCAATTTTCATTGATTTCATAATTTTATTTACTTATTTAATAATTTCAACCCCTATAATACTTCATTATCCTCAATAACTTTAATATCATTATTTTAAAAAATATCTACCTAGACTATTATTGTATAATTTGTAGGGCTTCACCAATTTTTAGTATCATTTGAAAAATCCCACATATATTATATCAATGCACTTAAATTAATTTATATATTTTTGGGATATAACATCTTATTCTAAAAAATTGATATGTTTTAGTGAAGGATTACTTTTTTACAAAACTTAATAGGTTATATTTCTACTATATGACTTAGTAATGCCCTCATTTTGAGTTTACCCCATGACCTGAACTATTCCTTTCAATATTGGTAATAGAGACCACTAGGGGTAAGTAGGGTTTTGGATGTATTACTCACCATTAATATTCATTATTACAAAAAATCATTTTATTTTGGGGTCATTACTAAGGATAATTGAGGTTTAATTCCATATTTATCAAGGGAATTTTACACATTAATAAATGTGTACATCTTAACATTATTTGATTGAATTTTTTATATTGTGACAAGTATCATTTCCCTCTCTCTCCTGATAAGTATTCATGAACTCTATAACATATTTCTTACATAATATGAACATAATAAAAGGAATTCTAATATATTCATCTAGAAAAATAATAATGTCCTAGAATACACATGTGATAACTTGATTCATTGGACTACATACATCAGTTTTGGAAATATCATGTACAATGGATGCCCATTATTTTTTTTCTAATATGGGTTATATACCATCTTACCCGACATGCGTTCATCACACATACTTTTTGTGTATGATTCAGATTTGGGATATCCACAACAAAAATCATATTATATATTCTTTCCATGATTTATTGGTGAATCTTTAATAGCCTTTTATACCAAATTTTTTTCACTTACCTAATTTAAGAAGACATTTGTAATCCATGCTATCCACCTAGTAAAGATTATTTTTTTCTTCCAACCATTCATGATATAAATACATATCATTAATTTTATAAATAAATGTTTTTAGTTAAAATTAATCCCATGAAAATAGTAACAAAATAGAAACATGATTTGGATTTTATGTATCAATACATCCTCATATAGTACTTATGCACTCTTTTGTTCGCCACCTTCTATTACTACCTTCGCACATTCTTTGAAATTCATTCCTCCATCATTTCCAAAATGCATGGTCCCATAAATTATCTCCTTTAATATTTTAGTATGTTTATATTTATAGTCATGTGGGATGAATACCAACTATCAAGAATCCATGCACTGTAATTATTTGAAGCATAGAGTGTTATTTTATCCAGGCTTGTCTTCTCAATATTATTATTATATTTCTATGATATACCTAGTCAAGATAGATTAAAATGTGGCATAAACTCCATCTATTCACCATAATATGTATAATCATAGTATTCTTCCTCCTTCAATGGGGTGTATCTATTTCAAAAATTAATCATTTTGCATTGATTTTTTTCATTCTCCTTTGGATTATATATTGAAAATTTATATTTCCTATTTTTCTATAGTCAATATATTTATTCAAAAAATTATACCAAATAAAGAAATATCCCTATAATGATTTTCTTCCTTATGATATTTAATACGGTCTCATTATTATTTTCTAACAATTAGGTTCTTTTCAAAATAAGTAACAATTCCACTCTATATAATTAAAAATGGTGTGTCCAAGATTGAATAAACTGGGACATTATTAATGGAAGTATCTTCTCACTTTTTCTCTTCTATAAGTATTCAACTTTTAAGTAGATCTTGGCTTTTCATTAACCCTATAAGAGTAAGTATTTTATATAACCTTCTTTTAAAATTTCCTCAAGGATACTACTATCCCTATTTTTGATGTCATGGTATCATACCCAACTACCCTCTTACCTATGCACAAGGGTATTTTCCTAAAAAAATTTCTTATCACCTTATAATCCTAATTTGACTCTTTCAAAAAAGTCTACATATGAGAATTTTTAAAATTATAGATTCTTCTTTAGATTATATGAATTTATTTGAGATTAAACATTTATTCTAATGTAACAAATTATTATTATACATATTTAAATGTTACTTTTTTCTCCATTTAACAAGAATTAATACCATCAATAACCTTTTCTTGTTCTTTAATTTTTATCTTGAAATCTAATACTGTTGGGACTATATTGAAATTAACTTTTTATAATCTTTTATATTCAATGAATATGGAAATAAATTCACTTTGTATTTGTTGAAAATTGTACTCACCATAATAATAAGGAAATTGAACAAAAAAATTATTAATCAATTGTATCATATTAAGATGTTTTTTCCAAGAGAAAAGGTTCATTGGAATCACCCAAGGTAAAAAATGAAAGGATGTTCATATTGAGAAGTTGTATCAGATTATTCTTGACTCCAATGTAAATATTACAATGGTTTGATAATATTGGAGTTATCATAAATATTAAGTTATGAAAAAATATTTGATTCTAGCCGTTTAAAGGAATGTGGGAGAAAAACTAATTCCAATCATATTGTGGTTTGGTTGGATTGAAAGAAGTTTCTGGAAGAATGATAAGCTACAATACGTCTCAATATAAGTCAGATGATTCTGAAGGTGATATTTAATGTTATCAAAATCCATGAATAAATCTAGATACAAGTTTTATTTTTTAGGAGAAGAAAGTTTATGAAGTGAATGATTTTTGGTCTTAGGTTTTAAGTGTAAGATAATTCGACAAAAAACTGTTTGAAGGCCGTAATGTTTTTCCCAGAACATGAAAAATGATAGATGCAATTTTTATATAAGACCAAAATACACAAGATATAAATCTTTATAAAAATAAGTTGTTGGATGATTAAAGTGTGTATTATAACTAGAGAAGGAATAATTTTGTTGAATTCAATGCTACTGATACAAGTCCATCATACATTATGGGTCACCAATCATTAGAGCGACCTTGATACCAATCACCAGACATAATGGTGGTTGAAATAGAAAATTAAATGTTAAAAGGTTATTAGATGTATTTCAGTAAGAATAATTGGTTAGGAATGATACAAAATGATATCAGAGATCAAACAACAATGTAGTCAACCGTTTTCATTAGGTTAAATTTATTTGTTTTCCAAGTGGGTCAAGAATAAAAGGACAAAATGGATATATTTTCATTTTGTCAAGTGGAAAATAAATTTTTAATTAACAATGGGATTAAGAGTCATCATACTGGATATGAAAATGATAAATTAGAGTTAAGTAGAGACCAATCCACTAAGTGTTTGATGACACTGATAATAGTCATTAGATGCTGAAAATTATCAAATGAATGATTATCATTTTGGGGAAAATAAGAAGATAATTTTTTCTTTAAATATATTTCGAGAAATTTTTTACAACGAGAATATGATTTAAACCAATGATGAATAGTTGATGAAGAATTTCAGGAATCTTTAGATGTTTCCACTTTTTTTATTGTAGAATACATTAGGAGTTAATTGTTTTCTCAGTTTGAATGGAGAATTATAAGGGGAAGTTGGTTTTAATTTATTTATGATAATCATAATGGGAATACATATGTTGGTTTTCAACTATTGTCAAGCTATATAATAATGAATTTTTTGATGAACATATGCCTTTATCCTAATGAGGAAATCGAAGTGGGAATTAGAATCAGACTGAATGTTTTATATAATGTCTAAAGTGAGATAATGTTGTGAAAATATTTGATATGGTTTGAAAAGAAATGAGAATTATTCAGATGTTTTGAGGAAATAAATTATGTATCTAAAATGTAAGAAAAATCTATGATTTAAGAAATTTTTTTGGGCGGGAAACTATTTTAGAATCCTGACCAAACTTATTTTGGAACACCAATAAATAGAGATAAGTACATTTTACTTTTTGAAGAAAGTTATATTCATGCGTAAAGAAGAGAGAAGGACGAGTGATTAATGTTTTTAGAGAGAAGGATTTTCCAAATTTTTCTTTCCTGAGGATTTTTACCATAAAAAAGATGAAGAAAATGGAGGATTATATTCATAATTTCCACATCATACTGAGTATGTACGACTGAGATTTCATAACATAATCATAAGCAGTTCAAAATTATTTCAGTGGTTTTCTCACAAAGTATTATTTTATGATTGAGTAATCATATTGGAAAATTAGACTGTATAAGTTAGATTTTGTATCATAATAAAGTCCAAGATGTTCTTACTTGCTGCTGGGTAGAAAATTAATGATTTTTTTTGGAAAATCATATTTTTAAGGTTGATAAGGAAACAAAATAAAATGGTTTGAAGCATCTAGTGAATGTTTATTAAGTTGTTTCACAAATTTTATTACATCATTTTGTAATACTTAATGTAAAAGTACTATTTTATTGAATGTAATGCTATATAGGTGTAAGGGAATAACTTACTCATTATATCCACACAAAAGAATTGTTTTAAAGTGTATTCTGTGGTATCAGATTATTTTCATACCATACCAAGGATATAACTACTCTTGTTGTGTAATGAATCGTGTAAATTCTTACCTTCCTATGTATGTGTGGATTTTTTATTTTCATAAATTTAACAAATCTTTAATAGGAGACATGTTTTCTTCAAAATAAAGAAAATACCAAAAGAACATATACCACTGATTCACCCCATCACCATCTCATTGATACATTTATCTTGACTGGGAAATCTCAATTGTTATTAAATCGAAGGTTCCGATAATTTAATCTTTGTTTATGTTTTCAATATATGTTTTGAGGGGACATCTAAATTTTGTGAACAGTAAGGGGATTTCAGTCTTCAATGGTAAGAACTATAATATCTATAAAGATATAATGTTACCTTATCTTATGTCTCTTGGTAATGATGTTCTTAAAGCTACAACAGATTTATTTTCTCCTATTGATGAAAAATTTACGCTTTCATCTATTAACATATAGAATCTTGAGGATTATGGAAGGGAAAAAATGTTTTATTCTCATCACTTTTGGAAAATTAGTTTTTTAGAGTAAATGGTGTTTCCACTACCAACAATATCTGGGATAATATGAAAAAAAATTTATGAAGGAAATATAAAAGTAAATAAGGAAAAGTTACAAATTTGGAGGCTTAAGGATGAAGATATCAAGGTGGGTGAGTACAAATCCATTAGTTACTTGTATACTTGGGTGAATGATATTGTCAACACCATTAGATTTCTTGGCGATAAGCTATAAGATAATATAGTTATTTAAAAGATCTTGAGAATTATTCTAGATGAGTTTGATGCTAGAGTTTATTATTCATTGAAAGATAGGGATCCAAAAACATTATATTTGGATGACTTGTATGGTAATATTATTAATTATGAAAAAAAGGGAACAAGTTATTATTGGAAAGACAACTTGTGATCATGAAATGTATTTCAAGGCTACTAAGAAAGAAAATTCTAAGAAGATTTTTGATGAATAAGATGGTGATTATAACTCTAAAAATGAGGTATGTAAAAATTTTAAAGAATTATTATAGTTTTTTATGAAAATTTCAAAAGTGGAACATATAAATACAAGAGGGAACTTCCCTTAAAGTGTCTTGAATGTGGATCCATTGCATACATTACATCTAATTATCCTCAAAGGAATAAATTAGATGATAGTGATAGATATGAAATAAGGTTAAGAAGATAATGGAAGAATCAGGGTGATAATGATAAATAATATTCCAAAGGGAAGGATAAAAATATCTTCATGTCCAAAAGATGAAATTTATTATCTAAAGATGAAGAAGAATAACACAATTAAGTTGAATATAAAAAGTCTATTGAGAATGATAGAGAGGATACATTTATTGATATTGTTAAAAATTAAGAATTTGGAAGAGTATCACTTATGATTAAGAAGAAACTTAATTGGAATTACATATTAAATAATAATTGAAGGAACTCCTATGAAAGATTGGTATGATTGAGAAGGAAATCAAGAAATTAAAAAATTAAAATTCCTCAACATAAAATAAATATTATTTTCATAATGATAATGTTAATTTTCTAGATTATATTAATGATTTGAATAAATATATTGATAAATAAATGAATCATAATGAAAATATGGAAGTTAGAAAAAAGAAAAAGAAAAATATTTTTAAATTTCCCAAGAAAAACATTCTAAATATGAACAAAGTGTTACAAATTTCAGAAAATATATTTCTGAAGTTGGTGAATGTTCATGAAATGATGAACTAGGGAAGGATAAAATGTTACCTTAAAAGGTTGAGAAGAAAACTATAATTATTTATAATAAGAAGAAATATTGAAAGTTTTTTATGTGGAAAAGACTAATAAAGTAGAGAAATACGACGCTAATAAAAATTCTGAGTTTGAAAAAGGTTTCAAATACTTCTTGGTTTGGATAAGGATAAAACAAAAACCATGATGAAGAATAAGGTTCCTATTTAAAATTGAATGTTTTGTGGTGAACAAAGTTTTTATCTGATGTATAAGAAGGTTATTAAGAAATGTATTCACAATTCCAAACAATATGAAGGTTTGATAGGAAGATATTCCTTCTATCGATTATGTTGGTATTGTATTGGATTTGTGAACATAGATAATATGTGTTAGTTTAATCATAAATATTACAACTATTCCAAAAATAACATAAGTAAAATTTAGATGTGGTATTAATCTCCTTATAGGAATAAATTTGATATGGTTGTTTTGAATAAATTTGAGAAGGTTAGTGTTAAAATTAAAAATCAGTTCTATCCTATTGAAATTTTTATGAAATATGTGAATAACCTAGACATCTTGAAAAAGGATGTATTGTTTTGTTACCATCAAAACAATAGTTTATTAACAATTCCCTAAAGTTATATGCAATTAAAGAAAAATAAAAAGAAAAGTCTCTTACTAGAGAAACTGATCTCAAAATTGAAAATCGAGAACAACCTTGGATCTTGGATAGTGGGTGTTCTATTCATATGAAAGGAGACATAAAATTGTTTAAAAATGTGAAATAATTCAAGGATGTAATAATGATATTTGTAAATGATAAATAACTCATGATCAAAGTTATTGGATTAACCATCATTGGGAAGGAAAAGTTGAACTCCATTAAAGTTTTTCTTTTTGATGGGATAAAACCAAACTTATTAAGTCTTTCAAAACTCTTTGATGAAGGTAAAAAATTTATTTCTAGATGATATGGGTTTTTTTGAGAAGTGAGGAAGATGGAAAGGTAGAAACAAGAGGCCAAGGTACAAAATAAAACTTGTTCCATGTTAGTAAGGCTCAAAACTCTAGTTACTTAGGTATGATGGAAGAAAAATAGATATTCAATTAAAGTATGGGATGCATGTGTCAATGAAACATGAGAGAATTATAAATGATAGACAATTTCAATTTAATTCCTGACATGTAATGAATAATATATTTGTATTGTAAGATATTTCAGAAGGTAAAGATAAGAAACACTATGTGTAAGAATGTTTAAATTTGTTCAAAATGACATATGGATCTTATTCATTCCAATGTCTGTGGGCCAATGCTTAAACAAAAAAATCATAGAGATAAGTATTTCATTACTTTAATTGATTAATTTAATCACATTAATTGTGTTATATATATGAAACAGAAGTTAGATGCTTTGATAATGATAGTAGGAAAGTTGAGAAGGAATGTGAGTATTTAGAGAACAACTTGAGAAAAACAATGTTGTTGAATACAAAAAAGGTGAATTTGAATGTTATCTTAAGAAGCATGGAATTTATCATGATTTTAGTACAAAATAAACTCTTCATCAAAATGGTATTGATGAAAGGAAGAATATAAGTTTGGTTGAAATGAGAATAACTATGTTACTTGAACATGGTCTATCTCATTATTTTTTGTGTAAATCCATGAGAACTATATTTTATATTCAAATTTAATGTTTATATAGGCCACGTTCAAATATGAATCCATATGAAATGTTTTATAACAAAACTCCAAGATTTAAAAACAGAAGAGTTTTTGGGAGTCCATGCATCATAAAGAAGAATGGAGGAAAGCTTGGGATTCTTGAGATGAGAGGTTAAGAAGGATTTTTTCATGGCTATGATTTTGAAAGAAGAGGATACATATGTTTCAATAATGAAATGAGAATATTAGTTCACTATATTGATATAAAAGTTACTGAAAAAGTTGAGGATGGTAAATATACTTAAGGTAGATAATAATGATGAATCGGAGGAAAGAAATTTTGATAAAGAATACAATAAGGATAGAAACAATTGCAATCCTTCTCAAGAATAAGAATCAAACTCATCTGTTTCTAGTGATGAAAAAGAATATAAAAAATCTCATTCCTGGATGAGGAAGAAAGTGTAAGATCAAAATATTATTGGAGATCCTCATCAAAGAGTTCAAATAAGAAGAACATAAAATGTCATTACAAAGACTTTTTTTTATTAAAAAGTTGTGCTGAAAGATGTGAATGACGCCTTTGATCATCCAAAATGGTTTGAATCTTTGAATAAAGAATGAGATCAGATGGGAAATAAGACAATTGGTAACTCATACCTAATCAAAATGATAAAAAATTTCTTGGTATGAATTTGGTTTTCTAGAATAGGCTTAATAAAAATAGTCATGTGATAAGAAAAAAAGAAAGATTTGTGTTGAATGGTTGCTCCCAAATAGTGGGAATTGAATTTGATGAAAAGTTTTTATTGGTGGAAATATTAGAAATAATAATAATTTCTATTTAATGATGAACAATGAATTTAATTTTTTTCAGATCGATGTAAAATCATCATTTTTGAATGGTGATATTGAATAGGAAGTTTATATTGGACAAAATTGTGGATTTATTTGTTGGGAAGGGTGAATGTTATGTGTGAAAGTTTAAGAAATCCTTGTATGGGATAAAAAAAGATTTGAGGTAATGGTATTCAAAATTGGATAAATGCTTAAGAAACATTTATTTTTAGAAAGGAAGAGTTGATAATAATATGTACATCAGAGGAAGTTATGAATTTTCCTTCATTGCAAATGTTTATGTTTATGACATTATATTTTCTTGGAATGATGAAATAAATTGTGTAAAAATTTCAGAATAGATGATGAATTTGTTTGACATGTCCATGATGGGTCGAATGAAATACTTTCATGGGTTAGAAATAATAAGAAAGAAGAAACACAATTTTATTTCTCAGGAAAAGTATGCTAAAGAAATTCTTAAAAATATTGTCATGGAAAATTAAAAACAAGTTTCCATAAGAATTTATGGGGTAACCAAGTTGAAAAAATATTGAAAATGAATGAATGTTTATTATAAATAATTTCAAAAGTTGATAGGATGTTTTTTATATTTGACTAACTTAAAACCTAACATTGTTTTTGGTTTCACCTTACACACTAGATTTCAGAGTGCTCCAAAATAATCAAATCTATTTGTTGGAAAAATAATTCTCTGATACATCAAAGGCACAAAATATTTTAGAATAATTTATGACATCTCATAAAGTATTAAATTTTATAGGTATTCAAAGGGTCAGTAAACAAGAAATTTTTATGATAGAATATCCATATATAGTGGAGTTTTTTTCTTGTAAAACGTTTTGTTAGTTGGTATACAAATAAAAAAATTAGTAACTCTTAGCATAGTTATATATGATTATGTTTCTTCTACTCAAGATGATTCCCAAATTATGTGGATAAAAACTCAGTTGGAAAACTTACTTGTTGAATTAAAGTTACCCCAACTCTTGGGTTTGATAATCAAATAGAAATCAACCTTACATAAAACCCGATATAATATTATCAATCAAAACATTTTTCTATCAAATATCATTTTAGAAAAGATCATGTGAATATGTATTAATTTAAGATAGAGTATATTCATAAATCAAAAAAAGTTGCTGAAATATTCACAAAACATTACCAATGTAAGAATTTTCTAAATTGAGGTTGAACATGGGCTTCCAAAAACATTACCATCACGGTTGACATACGTTTTTCCCCTCTCTCATCTAGTTTTGGATAGTGTTATCAAAGTGGAAGAATTGTTTCATAAATCTGTCCATTGATATGTGGTAAGGATTTTATGGAACAATTCATTTATATAGTGGGTATTTTGGGTAAGAAGTAAATTCATCATGTAAATTTGTGACCTATTATAACTATTTGTTGGAGTGGTGTTATAAAAACTTATTTTATAGGAAAGTTGAATAAGTAAATAAAAATTTTAAGAAAAGATGAAGATTTTTCATGAGTCACTACTTTTGGAAAACATGGTTTTTCTAGAAATGATTCTTATTTCGTATAATTATTTAGGTCATGTAGGATTATAAATTTCGATATTTAATCCATTACTTGAGGTTATAATGTCCATTTATTAATGAACATTAGTTGACAATAAAATAAAAACTGGGAGATTTTTAGGGACCATGTTGGAAAGAAGTTTTTATTATCTTTTTTTGATAAAGATGAAAGAAACCAATTCACTTTTTTCTTTTTAAAATAAGACTCAAAATCATATTTTGGAAAATGGAATCAAAATTCTTATTAAATTCTGTTGGATTGAGAAGTTTTTTTCTAGGATAAAAGGTTAATCAGACTCATCTTGGATCTAGAATAAAAGTAATATCACAATGAAAATCTATATCAGATTCTTCATGAATCTGATATAAATATGACATTTCATTTTTGATCTTTGATTTCTCATAAATCATAAGTTATCTAAAAACATATGATAATATCCTTATTAATGAAACTGAGAGAACAAGTTCTGCTAGTTGTATAGATTCATTTTTGGATATAAAGACGTTATTTAAAAAAATAAGAAGTTACAATACTTCTCAGTAAAATTCATATGATACTGAATCTGATATTGAAATTTCTCAAAAGTCTTGAAGAAATCATGATACCATTTAAAGTTTGTAGACAAACCAATTTGTGAATTAAAAGATTATAAACCTCATTTTTTTGGTGTGATATCATCAGATGTATATTTTTTTAAAGGTCATAATGTTTTTTATGAAATGCTAAAAATGTGAAGATGCTAACTTCCAGAGAAACCAAAACCAACAAGATAAAAATATTTAGGAAAAGAAGTTATTGGATTATGAAAGTGTGTATTGTAATTAGAAAAGTTAAAACGTTTATGAAGACAATTTTGTAGATACCAGTCCATCAGAAACGATGTTCCCCCAATGATCAGAGTGACCCTGGCACTTATCATCAGAAATATTAGTGGTTGAAAAATAAAATCTGAGGTATAATGGTTGGTTAAAGGAGTTTAGTGTGAATAATTATTTGGTACTGATGAAAAATAATATTATAGATCAATTAAAAATGTTTTCGACCATTTTAATTAGGTTGAATTTCTTTATTTTCAACTTGGTTTAGAACAAAATGATAAATTTGATATCTTTTCATTAAGTCTAGAAGAAAAAACGGGGTTCATTAGGAATTGGGTCAAGAGTAATCAGATTGGAGATGACAATTATAAATCAGAGTGATGCAGAGACAAATAATTTAGGTGCTAGTTGAAGTTGATAAATGTCATTGAATGCAAAAAATTAATAGATACATGATAATCAGAATGAGGAAAAGAAAAAGAGGAGTTTGTGTTTATAAAGTTTTTGTGAAAGTATTGTCAAGGGGGACATTTTTGAAACCATTTATAAATAATTTTTGAGGAAGTTCAAGATTCGGTAGAAGTTTTCACTATGTATATGGAATAATACTTTAAATTTTATTGTTTTATCGATTAGTATGAAGCATAATAATGAGAATATTGTTTTTAGTCGATTATGATAATCCTAACGTGATAACATATGTTTTTTTCAATTATTAGAGAGAAACATAATGTGGAATTTGTTCATGAACATGTGAATTTATCATGATGAAGAAATCGGAGGGGAAATAATAATTAGATAGAATATTATTTAGTATGTATGATGGAAGCTTAAGTAAGAAGATTCAAGAATGTTCAATAAGAAATGAGAGGAGTTGAGAAGAATTGAAGAAGTTAATGAGTATTTGAAATGTTAGGAAAATTTATGATTTAGGAAATCTGGTTGAGAATAAAACTATTTTATAATCACACCTAATCCTATTTTGGAACACCTATAAATAGAGGGAATTACATTGTACATTCTAATGCTAGTACTATTAATGGGTAATGAAGAGAGAAGTAGGAGCGCTAATTTTTTTTAGAGAGAAGGTGTTTCAGTATTGGGATTTCCAGTGGAAGTTTACTGGACAGAAGAAGAAGAAAATAGTGGATCATATTATGAGTTTCTAGATTAGTCCGAGTAACTTAGACTAGGATTTTAGGACTAATATAGATTCATTTAAGAATTGTTTCAATGGTTTAATGAAAAAATTATTATTTTTGGATTTATAAAATGTATTGTATGATCAAATTGGGGAAATTAGAATGGATATCATTATAAAGTCTAAGAAGTTATTACCTATTACTGGGTAGAAAAGTGAATATTTTTTTTTGAAAATAATATTTTTCAAAGTTGGCAAGGGAGTATAGTAAAATTTTTGAATTATATTATGAAAGTTTATTAACTTGTAATAGAAATTATATTATATCATTTTGTGTGACTTGTAATACTCCGACCCCAGAAGTCCAGAGGCAGTGCATTATTTTAAAAAATTTGAATGATTATAAGGAATAAAATCCCAAAGGATAGATTAGTTTAGTAATCTTGAAAAATGATTACATGCATAAACCTTACATTTAAATTAAAATACATAAAATAAAAAAAATAATACTTTTAAAACTCCATTATTATTTTAGATTAACCCTATATATTAGTCATAATACTTCTTATAATCCTGGGAAAATAAAGCATAAGAAAACGATGAGCTCAGATACTCAGTAAGGGTTAGCTTGCAACATAAGATAATATGAATAAATAATTATAAACCATATGACAAGTTTTATAATTGAGAAACAATCCATTTAAACATAATCATGAGAATAATATGGAAAGTATAAATAATAACATATAATGTAAGAATAACCATATACATTTTATTAGTTGAATAATAAAATGAAATATACATAACTAATATCATAATGAAGGAATGCCTAATCACAAACATCTTCACTATCAAGATATATCCTCAAGATAACTACTGTCAAGATCTATCCTCATGATTTCTTAATTATATGGGTAGATACCCATCAGATATTTGTCAAGATATATCATTATGACAAAGTTATACTACTTTTAAAACAAACAAGAAGGGTTTACCACAAACTAATTTTGTATCATGAGACATACCGATGCGTTGAGGGGTTATAGCAGGCCCCATCCATCACATGCTTAGTAGAATATATTTCTCATATGAAAATGGAGAAACATTAACAACATAATCATTCATATTAAAAACTAGTATATGAACTAGGAATACTTTAACCATAAACCAAGAATGGTATCTAAAGATTACATCCACAATCAAACTAAATCATTAACCATTCAATAAAATATGATAAATGGTATCGTAAGATATCAACCCTAATTAATAATAATATCAAACAAAGTATGTTTACATATATGAAAATAATCTACTAGAATCATTAAAAATATCTAGAGAACAATTCCTATTTTTCTTTGAAATCATTTATTCAAAAGCCACTCACTAATAAAATAAGACACTTAAAAAGATGTTTATGAATCAATGTGTTCCATACCACTTTGAAACTTTTGAATGGAATTAACATTTTAAAACACTATATCCATATAAATAAATCCTTAAAAGCATTTTGAAAACACGGACTTTAATGAGAATGATTTTAGAAGAATAAATATTTAAAGCATTTAAATTGATTTTTTATATAATTATTCCCTAAAATAATACGTTATAAATATCATTTTTGAAATTATTTTTAAGAAACATGGGAATTTATGATAAATATGTCTTGATAAATACTTATATATAAACAATATTTGATAATAAGGTGATTGTGAAATAAACCCTTACCGTAGGTCAGATTCTCTCAATTCATGTCTGTAGCTCTTATATAGTGGTTTTAAACATATTATTAACCTATACCAGAATCATAAATAATATCTATGATATCTCATATAACTCATTTATGACTTTATATTAACCATTTATTAACAATTCTATGTTAAATATCCCTTTTGGGTAATAACTGCATTGTTAATCGTATGTGTTTTGACTTATTATTCTTGTTTTAATCACTTAAATCATGATTTAATTGCTATAATAATACATGACATGATTTATATATCATATATATTCAGTATATATATATATGTGTGTGTGTTTGTGTGTGTGTGTAGAATTGAATATACTATTCATAGAGATGGTAGGCAGTACATACACATGAATGTTGTTTCCATTTTCTTATCGTATTGATTAGAAGAAAGTAAATAATGTATAGGTGTATAAATATATATTTTTATATTATTATAGTAGAATTATTATGTCAAATATTTTATAATTATTCATTATATATAATTTTATAATTTTTCTTTAATGTTTAACATGGAAGAGGAATATCATCACGTCATGGATACAGTAAGCTGTATGCGCGCACAAGAGATGAGATCATTTCCGTAATGGTAAAGGGGTAAAAAAATGGTTGGAATTTTAATTATATAGAATAAATATCATGTCATATTTATAATTTATATCCATTATATTCATCATTATTTCCATTGAAATAAATTATTGATGAAAAATAGTTTACAACATGATGTGGAGACGGTAAGCCGTACGTACACACACATGGTAATATTATTTTTCATACGATGGGTAAAAAGAGGAATATGGTTATCCCATTATCATAATAAAAACTCAACTTATATCATATGAAGTATTTATTACTTTTTTATAGAAAAAACTTAGGAAAAGGAAGAATAAGAAGAAAATAAATTTTAAAGAGTTGTTAAAACAACTATATCTTCTTTTAGTGTCTCCTTTTGATTTGCACAAAATAACTCCATAGGATGTATTTATGCCCAAATTATAGCCACTAAGATGAAGTGAGTGAATTTGTAAGGATAAAAAGTCAGGTTTAGGATTAAATAAAGGGTTTTAGAGGTGTGAATAAAATATAAGGAGAGGTTCCCTTTTATAAGATATGGGAGCAACACTTTAGGAAACTCCAATACTATTAATTTATTATTAATTTATTTGTGGATTAAAATAGATCCAAAGTGAGTTATTTAGTTTATAAGTTGAGTATAGGTCAAAATAATATCAAAAAATGAATTTTAGACATGTTTAGGTATAAAAAGTAACCATACCTTTTTTCTTTAACCCATAGTTGAACAATTTAACTCTTTCCGTGAAAATTTCTATTTTTACACTATATGGTTAATATAGTCACTATAAAATTCAAAATGAAACCCAATTGGATAATTGATGAAAATTTTTACATTATAATTATTATATGGATGATTTATATATTTTTAATAATTTTATATCATTTAATAATATATTATTTCTTTTAAAATCTCATTTATGTCAATTTTGACCCTATTTATTAATTGAATTTTTAAAAAATAATAAAAACTTTATTCCTTCAAAAAACCGCACTTAATATTACATAAAATTTAATATTCCTAAAAAAAAATTCAGGTATGGAATTAAATATTTTATATGAAATTTATTTAAATATTATTTAAATCATTTACTTGATTCTTCCTTTAATAAATCAATTATTTCATCATCATTATGTCACAATTACACTTATTTTATTTAATGTATAAAACTTATAATTTTTTTTTATGATTTAGATAATTTTTTTATATTACTCAATAATATTTATAGTATAATTTATCATATGTAAAACCCTATATTAAAAATGATTAATTATTAAAATTATTAGTATGACATTTTTATCTTATCATTAAATAAAATATCATAAAAGTATTATTCTCACAAAAGTGGCTTAAGAAGATCATAATTTTGTCCTATGGTTTCCTTTTTTAGAAACCCATTTATAAAATTAAATGTGGATAAATTTTAGGGAAACTTTTAGATATCATAATACCATTTTTACCTTTAATTACCTCATTTACCATTAACCATGGTAAATAAATAAAACATTACTAATGTTACTTTTCATAAAAAACGAATTTTATCCTAATAGATTAAAAATTTTATCATAATTACCAAAATTTATGTTTGTTGTTGAAAACTTCATTCACAGAAGTGGTAAAATTATGTTTAATGCTAATCCCGCAAATACGGCTAGAAGGCGGGTAAAAGAGACGTCAAAAAGTTAAATAGTTTTTTATATCTAAAACTATAATATGAATGATTAAAAGGATATAGATTAGAAAAATATATGTATTCTTCTATATATATTTACTTTAAAATAAATTTAAATTAAAACAATTATTTAAATTGAAGCCTGTTTTTAATTACAATGCAGTATTTTTCAATATTCATCAAAAAATGAAACATCTCATAAAAATACCAAAAAAATCACCCTAATCTAATTTTGATGTTAAAAATTATAATATGATTTTAATTTTGAAAAATAAAATTTATAAATTTTATAATGTGGTTAATACTATTCAAAACAACTTTTTAAACATCTATTTTAGTATATCGTGGAATGCTCTAACTCAATGTTGTATGTAGTGCATGCCATTGAATTTCTATAAAAAGATAATGTACCATGAAATATTTGGATGTTACGTTATCCCCTAATTCAATAAAATGAATCCTCATAATTTTCTAAATTGATATCAGTAACTAAGGTTTGATTAGTTCAAATTTCTTTTATTGAAATCCCACATCGGAACAACTTTCGTTAAAAGGTGCAATTTAAAATAAAGAATGTGAAGTATGAAATTTACCAGAGATAACACATACAAGGGGTCCATGTATGAAAACATGGAAATGAAACAAAAATTTATCCACCAAGTTCTAATGGAGAGTGATAGATAACATGGTTAGGAGATAGTTAACAATCATAAATCTGTAAATCAATGATGAACTAAGGGAATATTTGATTCTTCAAAAGAGTATTATGATAAAATTTTTCATTTCATGATCCTTTCCCTAATGTTAAATAATTATTTTATAATTAATAAAAACACTTAATTTATTTCTTTCATTATTATAAGCATAATCTAATCCTTTGGTTATTCTTCAATCTATTTTTCCTTCATCCTTTACACTTGGAAATGAATGTTCAAAATGATTTTTTCTCACATGAAGCACTTTTGATAAATCATACAACCTAAAAGTATTTATTTAATTCTCTAAATATTTTTTTAGACCAAAAAATGTAACAAAATATATCCAATAAATCATAATTTGACATTAAAAATAACAACTAATGTTCAACTTACTTCATTCCAACTTTAAGAATCAACCGAAAATAGTTATATCCAAATTAACTGCTCAAAAAGGTCTCCAAATTTACAATATCAATATTAACATCATATTTTTATAAAAAATAATGTTTCTATTATTATCACATAACAAATATATAAATATTTTTATCATATTAAAACCTTAATGAAAATGTTCATGCTTCAAAATCCATAATGAAGAAGGACTGTTGTAGAATCCTTATATATATCATGAATCTTATGACCATAGAACCTTTGATGTAATAATTCTAGAATCCAAATACAAAATAAATTTAATCATTCAACTACAATATTAAACCATTAACTAACCTTCACCAACTTATTCCTTAATACCTTTTTTCATATCATTTTTCTTTTGTATCCTATTCATTATCAACAGTATAACCATTGTATGTATAAGCATTCTAATTCTAACCATTGACCAAAACTCAAGGCATAATGTGAGAAACACTAATCATAGAGATGTATTCATGAAAAAGAATTTATATGATCTATAATTGGAGTAACCTTCTTTTTAATTCATTTTCCCATAGGATTAACATAGGTTATCCATTAACAAACCTAAAATATTATATCTTATACACAGAAATATCCTCAACGTCATTAATTGGGTCATAATACCTAATATATGTTTTCTATATCTTGTTTCTGAGGTTGTTTCTAAACTTAAATTGATACCAAATTCAACACCCTGACCCCAGAAGCTTGGAACCAGTGAATTATTTTAATAAATTGGCATGACTACATGGAACCTAATCCAAAAGGACTGATCAGTTTAGTAGTCCTAGAAAATATATTACATAAATGAACATTAAATTACAATTAAAAATATAAAATACAACATATATAATCATTTAATAATTATATTATTATCCTACCTTAACCATGTATATAAGTCACAATACACTTCTTGGAATCTTGGGAATATAAGTCATAAGAAACGACTGAGCTCAGATTCTCAGTAAGGGTAAGCATACAATGGAATAAAATATTAATAAATAATCACAAACCTTAAAGAATGTTGTATGACTAAAACACAATCCCTTTAAACATAATCTTGATAATAATATTGAAATAATAAATAATACCGTATAAAATAATCATAAACATGGATATTATACTAGTAAAATAATCACATAGAATATCCCTATCTAATATCATAATGAGGGAATGCATAATTCCACACATCTGATCAATCATGATATTTCTTCAAGACTACTATTGTTAAGATCTATCCTTAGTAAAGCTTAGGTCTATTGGTAAAAACCTGTCTAATATATGTTAATATCTATCATCCTAAAAATTTAAAAATTCATGGAAAAAAATGTGAAGGATTTGTCGCCAAAAAAATTAATCTCATGAGACCTACCGATGCATCAAGGGGCTATAGAGGTCCCCTCACGACACTTACTAAGTCCAATACATTTCTCATATGAAAATAGTGAAACATAAATAGTATAATCATTCATATTTAAAACAAGTATAAAAAATATCAATACTTTAACAAAAAAATAAAATGTAATATAAATATCACATCTATAATCAAACTGAATCATAAGACGTTCAATAAAATATGGTAAATGATATCATAATAGATCAACCCCAATTAAGAATAAGATCCAATAATAGATGTTAAAATATATGAAAATACTCTATTAAAATCATTAAAAATATATTGATACAAATTCCCATTCATCTTTGAAATAATTAATTCAAACGATACTCGTATATAAAAGAATACATTTAAAAATATATTTTTGAATCAAAGTGTCTCATTCCACTTTGAAACTTTTGAAAGGAATTAACATTTTAAAACATCCATGTCTATAAAAATAAATTCTTAGAACCATTTTGAAGATGTAGACATTAATGAGAAATATTTTAGAAGAATAAATATATAAAAAATTTAAAATGATGTGTTTGTTAAATATAACCTTAAAAATATTTCTCTTGAAAACTATTTTATGAAACAAGGACATGTATGATAAATATGTACCCGTAAATACTTACGTATAAACAATCTTGGATAATAATGAGAATGAGAAATTAACCCTAACCATAGGTCTGATTCCCCCCATACATGTCTGAGACTCATGTATAGTGGTTTTAAACAAATTATTAACTTTTTCTAGAAGAATAATAATATTTTTGATAACATATATGATTCATTTATGAATTTATATGACCGGTTTATTAAAAATTCCAGGTAAAAGAAATGGTATGGGTAATAAGTGATTTGTTTATTGTATATGTTGAGACTTTTTATTCTTGATTTTATCACATAAATTTTGATTTAATTACTACCATAACATGAAACATGATTTATATATCATATATATTCATTATATATATAGATATATAATATGGAATGTAATAAACAATTGAAGGAGATGGTAGTCCATATGTACGTAAGAACTCTATTTCCGTTTTCTTATCGTATTGAATAGAAGAAATTAAATGATATATATATATATATATATATTATTATAGTCTCATTATTATTTCATATATTTTATACTTATTAATTATATATATATATTTTTATAACCATTTTTTAATGGTAAACGTGGATGATGATTCTAATCACGTCGTAGAGATGATAAGTCATATGTACACTCGAGTGACAATATCATTTTTTATGGTAAATGGTTAATGAAATGGATGGTATGTTAATTATAAATAATAAATAAAACGTCATATTTATTATTTATATCCATTATATTCATCATTATATCCATTTAGTTAAATTATTGATGAAAAATAGTTTACACAACAACGTGGAGGCGGTAAACCTTACGTACGCACGTACGGTGATATTGTTTTCATAGGAAGGGTAAAAGGAGAAATATGGTTGTTCCATAATCATAAACACATATCATCATATAGTAGATTCTAGATTTATTACTTTAGTGTGGAAACAACTGAGGAAAACGAATTTGAATAAGAAATGATCTTTGAAAGAGTTGGTAAAATAACTACCTCTTCTTTAAGTGTATCCTTTTGATTTGTACAAAAAAACTCCTTATGTTATATTTATGAACAAATAATGTACTCTAGGTTGAACTGAGGGAATTTGGGTGGAGAAATGGCCAATGAAATTCAAAACTAAATGGTTTATAGGTGTGAATAAAAGAGATGGAGATGTTACCTTTTATAAGAGAGGGGAGGGGCACTTTAAGAAACTCCAAAAATATTAAATTATTATAAATTTATTTCAAATTTAAAATATCTAAAAATTGATTAATTTGGTGACTAATATGAGAATGGGTATAAATACTCTCCACCAATGAATTTTGAACATTTTTAGGTGAAAAAACTAACCTTATATTTTAGCTTTATCCTTTAGTTAAACAATTTAACTCTTACCATGACAACTTCTCTTTTTTCACTATACAGTTAATATAGTTACTGAAAGATAAAAAAAGAACCCCAATTGGATTATTTATGGAATATTTAATATTATGATAGTTTTTTTTGGATTATATAATTTAATGAGTGTTATATCATTTAATAAAATATTATTTATTTTAAAATCTCATTTATGGAAATTTTGAAATTATTTATTAATTGACATTTTGAAAAATCATAACGACTTGATTCCTTAAAAAACATACATTAACCCATCCATAACATGTCATAGTCATCCAAAAAATTTGTGTATGGCATAAAATATTTAAAATGATATTTATTTAAAATTTATTTATATCTTTTATTTGATTCTTCCTTTAATAAATAAATTACAACATTCTAATTGTGAGACAATTAAATTTAATTATTTAATGTATAAAATTTATAACAAAATTAAAATATTGTAGAAAAAATTTTTTATTTTGAAATACTATTTATAGTATAATTTATCTTATGTATAACCCTATATTAAAAATTATTTTGTTATTTAAATTATTAGTATCACATTTTTTTCTTATCTTTTAATAAAATATAATATGTCTTATTCTTACCTAAGTAGCATAAAGAGATCATGATTTATGAATAAGGAATATTTTGGATGGAAAAAATTTATCCAATTAAATTTGGACATGTCGTAGGGTAACTTTTAAAAAATTTAATATTATATTTACCTTTAATTACCCGATTCATCCTTAATCGTGGTAAATATATAAAAATTTACTAAGGATGCTATTCACCAAAAAATTAAGTTAATCCTATTAGATAAAAATTTTATAATAATTATAACCATTTTTGTCTATTTTTTGAAATTTTAATCATAGAATCCGCAAAATTTCATTTAATGCTAGTCTCACAAATGTGGCTAAAGGCGATAAAAAGAGACCTTCAAAAGTTTAATAATTTTTTTGTTTCTAATTATATAATATGAATGATTATAATTAAATATAATGGATTAATATATGCATTATTTATATATTTTTACTTAAATAAATTTAATTTAAAATAATTATTTAAATGAAAACATCAATTTTTATCTACAATGCATTATTTTTCACTATTTATCAAAAATTAAAACTTTTCAGAAGAATTCCAAAAAAATACCCCAAATATTATTTTGGTATTACAAATTCAAAAATGAAGTCTATTTTTAAAAATAAAATTTATAAATTTCATAATGTGGTTAATACTATTAATAACCACTTTTAGATGGCTAATATAGTATATCACGGTATGCTCGAACTTTGTGTTGTGTGTATTGCAAGATATTAAATTTCTTTAAAAAGATATCATACCAAAAAATCATGGGGTGTTACTATAATTGAATCAAATGTACTATTTTATTGAACATAGTTTTACAAGAGTGGAAGGACATATCCTACTTATTATATCCATACAAAGGATTGATTTCTAGTGGACTGTGTTGTATCATATTGTTTCCATACCTTACCAAGGACGTATCTGCTCTTATTGAGTAGAGTACGGCGTAAATTATTATATTTATTATGGATGTGTGATTGTTTTGTTTTCAGAAAGGAAAAAATATTTAACATGAGGTGAATTTTGTTTTAAAATAAATGAAACTTAAAAGAAAAAGATAACACTGATTCATCCCCTCCCCCTCTTAGTGGTACATTAACATTGAATCAATAATCTCAGTTACTTATGAAATGCCTCTGTTACTAACCAATTTATCTTTTAATTACTTATATATATAATCAATCATGTCACAACCCGACCCGTACTAGGGCTCGAGTCGCAACAGCCCAAAGCCCGCCTCCATAGGCAAGGGGATGGCGACTAGCGCAGAAGGCACAACAAACTAGGGGAGGCCTTTGCCTAAGAAACTGTACACACACACGCAACCAACTCAATGAAAAAGTGCAATGAAAGGGAAAACAAGAAACAATAATGCCACAAAAGGGGAACCAACATACATGCATTGACCTCTAACCCGTACAAGTAAAGTGCTGACAAGAAAACTGAGCAGTAAAAGGGAAAAAACACGCACCCAACCAGAAAGGTGCCACAACCCAGCAACAGGTAAAACAAAGGTAAACCGCTGGTGAGTCTCAAACCCAGAAAGTTCAGCTACGAAAACTGAACGCAGACCAAGGTCTTGTGTCCTCTACGCTCCTCCGTAGTCTTGACCGACCTGTCCGTTATCTGCAAGGGCACACCAAGTGCGGGAAAAGCCCAAGCAGGGGTGAGTATAAAAATACTCAGTAGGATGCCCTGAAATCTCGAGGGAGAAACAATGGAGGTACTAAAATGGCGAGCAGTAGACAAAGGAAAGAACAATGTAAGAGTGCAAAAGAGAGAGAGAGTCCAGCTCAACCCAATAAGAGAAAGGAAACAGACTTGTCCAGATGAAAGGAGCTAGAGACGGTGAGAAGATGAACTTCTCGTCGAGTCTTCACTGCCTATAGCAGGAGAGTAGACTCGTCCAACCAACATGAGATAGACACAGAAAGCACATGGCATACCCCACACATCTTCGCCCCTCCTAGAAGGAGAGTAACTGAACCCAAGGATTGGGAACAACAATAGGATGTGTATATATATGCTCAACGAGAAACCCAAATGAGTGTGTAATGGGATCTCCATCTCCAAGCTCAGCACAAGAAGAGTCACCAACAGTTCAAAGGATATATAACACCGAACCCAAACATCCCAAATGTCAACCTAGGAGATACAAGTCAAAGGGGATCAATCACCACACCTTGATACTATCCACTTTGGGTGACAATGTCTCACCCGCACAGCTTTTAGGTCACGTCGCAAGGACGCGTCTTGGTGGGAAAAGCGCCCCTTTTACTCGCATGTCCTAAGGTCATGTCAAAGCTGTCACAACATTGAACCACACAACCAAGGGTCCCGCTCCGGTAATCACGGAGAAAAGTCACTGACTAGCCTCATAAGAAGGCCTAAGTCTAGAATGCCAATGGGTGACCCACTCCCCAGCCCTACTGGAGGGTAAAATCTATTACATTATCAGGAGACCCACTGCCCAGCCCTGCTGGAAGGTAAACCCAGAACAAGTTGATAGGCGACCCACTACTCAGTCTCTACTAGAGGGTAGGCTTGAAAGAAGTCAACGGACGACCCACTGCCCAGCCCTACTGGAGGGTAGACCCTAAGAAGTCGATAGGCGACCCACTTCCCAGTATCGTCTGGAGAGTAGACCCGGAACACGTCGATAGGAGATCCACTACCCACCCGGAATACATTGACAGGTGACGCACTGCCCAGCCCTGTTGGAGGTTAGACCCAGAATACATCGACAGGCGACCCACTACCCAGCCCTACTCGAGGGTAGACCTGGATGAAGTTGACAGGAAACCCACTTCCTAGACCTACTAGAGGGTAGACCCGGAATACGTCGACAGGCGACCCACTACCCAACCCTGCTGAAGGGAAGACCAGGAAGAAGTTGACGAGCAACCCACTTTCCAGTCTCTTCTGGAGGGTAAACCCGGAACTATATTGGCCATCCCTACTGGATGGTACAAATATAAGACCCCAGCCTTAAACCTTACTTAATATTGAATTAAATTAATAATTCAAATATAGGATCTTTTCAAGTTTAGAGTTTTAGAGAATTAGGTCATAACTATTACATCTCAAAATATTACATAGTAGAAACTTCTACTAAGTTTCCATAAAATAAAATAAAAACACTTAAAAAGAAACATGTCTAGTTCCATGTTTTAGATAGAATGTCTTTCCTTGATCCCATCCTTGACCCTAATCATCTTTAAGTCCTGTGGAAAACATTTCAAAAACTTGGGATGAGCATAAAAAGCCCAGTAAAGGATACACAAAGAAGGAAAACTGTTAGTTTTTCAAAACAACAAGTAAACCATGAGTACTTTACCAAAGTAATACTTTTCACCTTTATGAAGTAGTAAAAACTCTTCACTGAATAAAAGACCATTACTTACCCTTTTGTAACCAAAAGATTACCATAAAACCCATATAAAGAACAAATAACATATATAGGTAACTTGGGACATAAACATACTTAAATGGAATAACCATATGGTCGACTTCCACACATACTTAATGGAATAGCCATACGACTGACTTCCATACCCAATGCATTGGAGGTTATAACGTAACCACCCGTCCTGGTATTCACGACACCACCCGTCATATGGTTTATCAGGTAACCACCCGTAAAATGTCCAAGTACCATCATTACACATAAAATATTGAAAATATAAACATTTCAATAACAACATTTCAATTTCAATCACAATAAGTAGTTCCAAGATATTGAATATCAATCCATTTTCAAAAACCATTTAAAAAAGATTTTTTAATCAAAGTGTCCCATACCACTTTGAAGATTTTAATGGAATTAAAATTTTAAAACATTAATGTCCATATAAATAAATATTGAAAACCATTTTGAAAACATGGACATTTAAGATAAATATTTAGAATAATAAATCTTTAAAACATTTAAAACGATATTTTTTGTTAAAGAGTTTTTAACAAAATGAGAGACTCTTGAATACAAATAATTGCGGATTAACATTTAATACGAACATTATAATATCATGAGAATAAAGGGATTCATGATATAATATGTCAAAGGACAGTATACACAAAATATAAGAGTGAATTGGTGCATAACAACAATGAAGTCTCAATGGAAATGTAAATTGAGATGGAATCTATTATAAAGATGGTACCCTTAAACTAAGGATAAATCTATCACATAATTATGTGTGAGAAATATAAATACACCCAGTATAAGTGGATATTAAGTTTGAAACAATCATAGGTCATTCAGAAATATTCATAGGATGAAAATTTCAAGAAGTACAAGTTGAACCCAAAGAAATCGAAATCGGGTTAAGATGTTCCCTTGTAAAAATTCGATAGCCTAACGACGTGACTTCAAAATTCAGAAATTTAGTCGATGAGAGAGTTAATGGTATATAATCACTTGGAAATAAAATTTACATCAATAAGGATGTATAAGAACATATCCCAACATAACATGATGTAGATAAAAAGACATAACAAAAGAAGTCTTTTAAAAAGAGGAGGGTGAAAGGTCCCCTTATCGAGTTGGGTAACATTCGAAACGTACACCCCATGGAAGAAGGGTCATACAATGAAGATGTAAATACCCATAAATGAAATTATACTACACAAAGTGTATAATAATGGTCAGTACATACACCACTCAAAGGAAATAGTGGCAAATGTAGCATAAATCTCACGGGAATAAAAGTGAGATGAAAAATCCCTTACGAAAACTCAGCATCCTAACGACGCCACTTAAAACTTCCAAAAATGGATTGATGAGATCAAATAGTGTCTCTCATCATATTAACATAAAATTTACAGAAAGAGGAATATAAAAGAACATCCCCCAACTTAACAAAGAGGATCTTAAAAGAAGTGACATAAATGAGAGTACTTAAAAAGAGAGAGATTTGATCTCTTACGAAAATTCGGCAGCCTAACGGCGCCACTCAAAACATCCAAAATGGATTGATGAGAGAAAATAGGGTCTCTATTCATATGAAAATAAAAATTACAGTAAGAGTAGTATGAAATAACATCCCAATCATAATAAATATTAGCTTAAAAGGAATGACATAAAAGAGTGTACTTAAAAAGAAAGAGAGGGGTGGGATCCCTTACCTCAAGTCTGACTTGTCTTGTTAGTTTCTTTATATTCCGGAATAATAAACATTGGTAAATTTATAATTTCTTAATGAAATCTTGTAAATATTATTATTCAGTTCATATCACATATTATAATATTATAATAATTGGTTAATAATGTGAGTTCATATCAGAAGTTTTTGTCGATGTTTGGTACATGAGTCAAAAATGAACTTGTTTGAAAATGATTGTCCATGTAGTTATAAGTAAATCATCTCCAGAATAGTATTAATGATTTAAATATCATATATATCCAGTACATATTCAGTTTATACTACTCCATAACATTTGCAGATAAAAAGAAATGAAATGCACCGTTCATGGAGACGATAGGCCGTACGTACGCATGAACGCTACTTTCATTTCTTTGTCATATTAATGGAATTAAAAATAATTGAGAGATATAAATATTATAATTCCAGTATAATATATATGTTTTATAGGTCACATATGTTCATTAATTTCATTCTTTATACATTCCATGTATTGCATGAACGAGTCACATCACTTGAGGGGGCGGTAGTCCACAATTCCTCGTATGAAATTATCGCATTTTCACAACATGAAAAGTATAAAGGAATGTGTTAAATATAAAATTCAGAAGAATATAGAAAAAATAAATACCATATATATCATATATAAAATATAGTGACATCATAATGGCCACCATGAAAGCTATTAAGAGAAGATTGAACAATCATCGTTTCATGAGGTAGAAATTCACCATCCACAGAAACTGTATGTTCTTTAACCATTAGACGAAGGTGTGTGTAAGTGTAGCTTGAATAATTCACATAAAAACATACTAGTATATTTAATATACGTTTTTTGTTACAAAATAATGGAATAAAAAGAGTTTAAGGGGTTCGATAAGCAAAATAAAACAAAAGAACACAAGGGAAGACATTACCTTTAAATCAGGTAACTCTTTTTTATTTGAGCTCAAAGGCTTCCTTGGAAAGGATTCTGCCCAAAGGTGAGGCTTCAATGATGAAGAGAGGGATGTGGAGAGATTAAATGGTCTGGGTTTGGCCGAGCCAAAGTCTTGAGAAGTGTGGGTAAGGAGGTAGAGGTGGGGGCCTTTTATAAGAGGAGAGGAGGGGAACTCTTGGAAAGTCAAAAAAGGTTACATTATTTTCAAATGAGTTTTGGATTTTAAAGGTCCCACATTAATATATTTCGAGGATAAGGTGATAATGGTTCGAAATACACTCATCCAATAGGTTTTTGAAATGTTTAGGTCTTAGATATTACATTATCTTTTCATTTTATTTAAATCGTTAAATAATGAGGTAATCGATGCATCATCATGATGTCATAAATAATTTAATTTATTTAATGTCTAAAAATTATAAAAAAAAACTATGATGTAGGAAAGATTTTTATATTTCCAATTAATATTTATAGTCAAACATCGGACTTGTATAACCCCATGTAAAATTTTTTTTAGTAAAACAATATATGTTTGTGTCATTTTTACCTTTACTTTAAATAAAATGCATTAATGTCATTATCTTACCCAAGTGGCTCCACGGGGTCCCAAAAATAGACCCATGGGTTGTATTGGTCGGCCATGACTCATCCAATAGGGTTAGGACAAGTGTAAATATATTTTCATTTTCTTATAATATCATTTTTACCTTAAATCACACTAATTACCTTTAATCGCGATTAATAAAACTTAAACGTTACTATTCACCAAAAATTATTTTAATCTCATTGAACCAAATTTTTCTTCCTAATAACAACCATTTATGTCAGATTTTTGAAAATAAAATCACATAGGTGGGAAAGTTTCATTTAAATGAAAAATCAGTTTCCTTAACTACCACTTAGTGGTTTCACTATTCATCAAAAATTGAAGTTTTTCGGAAAAATACCAAAAATTCACCCTAAGCTATATTTGATACTCCGAATTCAAAAATGATGTCTATTTTACAAAATTCAAAACATATATGTTGCATTAATTAATTTAAAAATTAATTTCCGCTGTCAAAACAAATAGCGTGTTTTTAAGAAACAATATATATTAAAAGATTAACACTAGTTTAAGTCCAATTTCAAAGTGAAATTAATTTCAATGACCAAAATTGGATTAAATGGTAAAAATATATTCTAAATACACTTTAATCTCAATTAAAAATATAATCTATCCAAATAAATAAATTAGATTAAAAGGAGGTTTTGAATTAAAATGCAACATTTTCACTAAAAATGATCTTTATCGGAAAAATAACAAAAATTTACACAAAGTATATTTTGATTTCCAGATTCTAAAAAAGGATTTTATTTTTTAAAATAAAACATATAAAATTTTCAAAAGTATATTTAAAAAGGGTTCTCCCTCAAAAGGCGGTTAATCGACCTTTTAAAGAATATTAGAAGATTTATGCATAAAATTGGATTCATTTTCATTTTTACGCCTCTGACATTTATTAGATAAAAGTAAAATTATTTGAAAAAACATATATAATCATTTTGTAGTTAGTTCTATTATTTCCCGCCATTACAATGGCTAGTCATTAACTACCATTTAAAATAATATTATTTTATTATTAGAGTGCAACGTAAGATTTCAAAGGAACTCGTTGTTGCATATTGGGTACGCCATCGAGCATAGCGTTCCCTTTAAAGTAATATTAACATTTTATTCACAAATATTGATAAACATTAGAATGTAATATTATTTATTTACCTGGGATGTTACATCCTTCCCCCCTTTTGGGAATTTCATCCTCACAATTTCAAAATTGGGCTTGGAAACTCCATTGAATGTCCCACATCAGAACAAGAGTTAGTAAAACTATCACTTAAAAAGAATGGGAGAGAAGTACAAAGGTCACCCGAGTTAACCCATACTAGGATTCCAAGTATAAAAATATGTATATAGAGGAAAAAACAAAGGGTCATATTCTGATGGAGAGTGATAGTAAACATGTCTAGGGGAAAGTTATCCATAAGAAAATCACAAACTTGTGATGGGTTAAATGGTATTGGATTCCCCAGTAGGAAAACTTAACAGACAACATTTTTAAGTTACTTTTCATTGAGGAATTTATTTTTGATCTTAACTAAAACATAAGGAAACATACTTACTTGTCATGTTGACTTTCAACTTTTACTAGATTTCTTACATGAACTAATTTTTCTCCAAAAGATGAGTATTTAGGATGACATGTTTACATTAAGAGAGCTATAATCAACTTCTAGAGAATCACCTAATCGAAAAAAGAGAACTATATACTTCCCATGTCTTTAGACCTTAACCAAAACTAAAACCAAAATGGTTAGTATGAGATCAGATAATACCCGAAAAGGATAATACTTTATATAAACAAAAATCTATTCTTAATCTCCAAAATTTGTCAAAAAATACCCAAAGTTCAACAAATACCATTCAATAAACAATTTGTCCATAAAATTATTCAAAGTAAACCAAACTAAGATTGAAACCCAAATATTTGAAGGATTTTATCACATAGTCTTCCAAGGTAAAAATTAACATTTATCTCCAAATAACATTAGTTTCTCTTAAAGTATCATATTGAAAAGTAATTAACCTAATCACATATCTTCCATGATAGGTTAATCATTTCCATAGATAACCCAAAATAAACTTACTCTTGATTCCTAAAATAATCTAACTAAAAAGAATTATCCAAACTAACCAGGGACTTCATGTAGTCCAGTGGTAGGTGATAAATACCAGTCACACTTTGGTTGTGGGTTCAATTCCCACAGATTTGTCCGACGCGACGGGTTGTCACACGGTCTGCATGTTGTCCACTTTCCAAAACTATATAATTTTATAAAATTCCCCAAAAAACGATAAAATATTCAAAAATAACCATAATATAATTTAACCTCATGTTTATCCCATGTAATTCATATTCCATCATAACATATAGTAACCCATAATTACCTAAAAAGTAAGGATCATATAAACCCTAATGGTTACCTTTATAATTATTACCTGAACTTCCACATCGAGTTGGTCATCTCATACATGATGCATTAGAGAACTCAACAAGGTTCAAGTGGTTGATCATGACTCCTTGATAGTTGGTTTAGAACAACCACGAGATTCCTCATTGAATCCCCCATTTCATCCAGTCTCTTAATCAGAGAACCACCACGGTTTCTTTCAATCCCATTGTCACTTTGGTGCCTGCTAGATCCACCCATTTACTAAAAACAGAAATGTCAGTGTGAGTATATCAACAAAACCATCATGTACTAATGAGGAATATAAACACTAAGATATACTTACACATTCACTTTATCTAAAACTAGGACTCTTTCTGAAATCCTAACCATTATGGTAATGTAACTTATGCTTAGAGAATACCCTAACCTCTAAAGTTATCTAAAACTCCTTCTGATACCAACTATAAGGCCCCAACCTTAAACCTTACTTAATATTGAATTAAATGAATAATTCACATAGAGAATATTTTCAGGTTTATAGTTTTAGAGAATTAGGTCATAACTATTACATTTAAAAAGATTACATAGTAGACACTTCTACTAAGTTTCCATAAAATAAAAAAAACTCTTAAAAAGAAACATGTCTAGTTCCATGTTTTAGATAGAATGTCTTT
>CAUJRU010001867.1:0-108724 GCA_963277665.1 Viscum album
TCTGTCATTGTGTCTCCTAGCGATTCCGCAACAGATTTATGGGTCCTCAAGCATGAAATTGTTCATGTTCTTTCCTGCACTGATGATCATCAGAGTGTCCTGGTTGATGTGGTGTTCCATGATATTGGGATATCTATAGTCTTTGTTTATGCCTCTAACTCATATCTCAACAGAAGGGAGCATTGGCAGGATATCACTTATATTTCTAAGCAAATTCCACACAGCTGGATGTCATTGGGTGATTTTAATATTGTGCTCCGACTAAAGGAGAAAACTGGTGATAACTTCAACATGATGGCTGCTTCTGAATTCCTTTCTTGCATTGACAATTGTAGGCTAGTTGAAGTGACCACTATGGGGGTGATTACACCTGGAGCAGGTACACCATTAATGGGAGGCAAGCCAGCAGTATTGATAGATGCTTGGCCTGCATCGATGAAGGGAATGATCCCTTGATTATTTCTGGACTCATCTTTCCAAAGCATCACTCTGATCATAATCCCCATCCTGATTGATGTATGTGCTAGAAATGTGAGGTCTTCTCCTTTTCCTTTCAGACATAACAACTCGTGGATTGTGTGCAGGGGACAGGGTGAGGGGGCAGGGGTGGTTTGCTGGGGAAAGGGGGGGTTTGTAGTGGGCTGGGGGGGAAGTGCAGTGGGGCATGGGGGGAAGTGCAGGGGGTAGGGGGTGTGCTGGGGGCAGGGTGTGTGTGCAGGGGGCGGATGTAGTGGGCTGGGGGGGAGGTGTAGTGGGAAGGGGGTAGGGGTGTGTGCAGTGGGTTTGTGGGGAGTGAAGGGGGCAGTGCTGGGGAAGGGGTCGGTGGGGGATATTTTTTTATGGAACGGGGAGACATATAGCCATGGTTTAAAACCGTGGAAAAAGGCCTATAGCCACAGTTTAAATCGTGGCTATATCTATTTCCAGACTTAAGATTCTGCCACGATTTGAAAATCGTGGCTATAGTTGTTTCCATGGTTCAAACCGTGGCTATAGGTTTTACCCTATAGCTACGCCAATACTAGCCACGGTTTATGAAACCGTGGCTATAACCTATAACCACGATTTTTGGGCCTATAGCCACGGTTCCAAACCATGGCTATAACTTTATTTTGTAGTAGTGTCTATAAATAACATAAGATGAAAGTCTCTTGACACATTTCCAAATTTAGGATACTCGTAATCAATTTTCTTCCACTGAGAAGAATTTTTTGGATGACATAGGTTCCCATATTCAATTCTTGTATCTGTATGCCATGTCCTTTATCTCACAGTTTCCTAACATCCATATAGTATTCTAAACCATGGAATGATATAAAATTACCATACAAATTTTGAAGTATGGGATTTATTTTTCTTATGTCGATATATTCCACAATTCAGGAAGTTTATGAGTGATTCATGGTCCCTTGAAAAATAATATGAAATCATTTGGACAAACATGTATTTTTTTTAGAGATCATTCCTATCGAATGTGGCATTTTTTTAGTGTCATATATTCTATATGGTTGTTCATTTTATTCCTAAATTGTATCATTCAGGAGACCAAGTAGTTCTGTAAAGATGGTTTCACTCCATTCTCCACCATCTTTAAAATTATATAAATTTAATACAGCTGAAAATGTTGTGTATTTAGTACAAATAGTATATAATGGTCTCTTAGCAAAATTATTTAACTTTTCAAACAACTTTGGATAATCATAAAGGTCATCCTCAATTTTCATTGTCATTTCTTTCAGGTGATCTTCATCATCGTTTACACTGGTACTCATATCAAATGATTCATAAACCACAGTATCATCTCAATTGGTGTGTACATTTAGTTTTTCTCCATGTTTAGTCCAAAATTTATAGATCTGATCTATTTTGTGACAAATCAAATGTTCTTCCAACTCTTCTAGACTAATTTTTATTGAATAACAACAATGTAAATATGGAAAAAGGATTTGAGAAGGGTTGTATACATGCTCTATTGCAAACTTGATGAACTCTTTAACTCCATATTCATACTCTTTTTTGAAACAATAAGTGTTCATCCATTTTTTATTCATATCCATCCTATTATGTTCATAAAATATTCATTTTATAAAATAAATAAATAAATACACATAATATATTCATTATCAAAGGTGAAAGTTATTGATAACTCTAATAAGGGAAGCCCGACATTTGATTGTTTAAAATAATTTTAGTATGCTTTGAAGAAAATGGGTAATTGAATTTAAGAAAATAATTACTCATATATGTTAGGTTTTATCCTCTGAATTTATACAAAGGTGAAAGTTATAGACAAATTTCATCCTCATCAGCTCATATTCTAAATAGTTATCATTGCATTTTTTTTGTTTATCACTCATCCTCCATCTCTTGTAGACATGCACCTATATTTCTTGAAATACTCTAATTAGTAGTCATCCATAGGATGACTACTACTCAGAGTAGTATGAGAAACATAAAAGAGGTTGGGGATGAGTCCCAAGCAACAAATTGGAATAATAACTGTTTGGGAGATGAAGCTAATGAGGATGATAATTATATTCCATTATGTTCTCTAAAAGGGGTAATGCCTTCCATTTGTGAGAATTGCATGGATGGTAATCATAGATTCTTGAGGGTGGAACCAAAAGGAAATGTTAAAGAATGGTCTATTTTTAGATGGATTAAAGTAAAACATACATAATTTTTATTAGATGTGTGATGAAATAAGTGAATTGATTTTTAAGAATTATTAATGATTGGGTTATCATTTAAAATGTGGCTATATTTTTACAAAGGTATAGAAAACTAGTTGAACCATTTTTTGATTTGAGTCGGTCAAATTTTATGGTAATTGTGATTGAAAGGGGAAATTGATTTGTGGTAGTGAAAAATTGATCATATTAGATAATGAGACAATTAAATACTAACTTAAAAAGGGTAGATTGAGATGTTTTTATGATGACAAGATAAAATTTATAGATATTTTTTACTAATTAGAATGGAGAGATTTTTAATAATTAAAATAATGATAAAACATCAGAGGAAATTAATGTTGAATTGAGTATCATAGGGGGAAGAACACGGGGTTGAGGTAGACTCAAAATAATACATTGATGGTGAGAAAAATGAAGAAGTATTATCAACTGTAAGAAATTAAAGAAAGTCTGAAATCAATGAATAAAATATCATTGGTGATCGAACAGTTTCGGTGAAAACTCAGAGAAGTAAGACTCTAAAAAACCTCATTTTTTTCTAATTAGATCCTAAATCATTTAGAGAGGCTGGAAAGGAAGATAACTGGATTAAATCTATGCATGAGGAGCTTGATATGAATAAGAACAATGTGACATGGGAAATTGTTTGTAACACCCCGAAATTTTATGAAAAATATTCTTGTTAATTTCACTAATGTCTTGTGTTGTACGCTACACCAAAAGTAGCTTGCACAACACGCATCCTTGACTTGCCTTGCATTACACGCAATCGCGACCTTCCTCGATAGCATGTATAGTACGCAATAACGAGTTTCACTAAACAACAATATGCTATTAAAATATTATTAAAACTAACTGTTATGAATAGTAATAACCACTTTTTGAAATTTTGTAAATTTTATTTTTCAAAATGGAATTCATTTTTGGATTCTTAATATCGAAATTAGCTTAGGGTGAAATTTTGGTACTTTTCGGATAACTTTCATATTCTAATGAATAGTGAAAATTACTAAATTTTAATTAAAAACAACTTTTTTAATCGAAATAATTAATAGTGATAAATTATTAATTTTAGTGGTTTTAAAGTATATTTAGAATATATTTTTACAATTTAATACAATGATGGTCATTGGATGTAATTTCACATTTAAACCAGTTATAAACAAGTTTCAATCTTTTGATAGTTATTATCTCTTAAAAACACGCTATTTGTTTTGATGACGGGAATTAATTTTTAAATTAGTTAATGCAACTGATATGTTTTGAATTTGGTAAAATAGACATCATTTTTGAGTTCATAATATCAAATATAGCTTAGGCCAAATTTTTGGTATTTTTCTGAAAACTTTCAATTTTTGATGAATAGTGAAACCACTAAGTGGTAGGTTAAAAACTGAATTTTGCATAAAACTTAATTTTACCGCTTCTGTGAATGGAATTTCAAAAATCCGAGAGACACGGTTAATATCAAGGACTAAAATGTGGTTCAATGAGATAAAAATAATTTTTGGTGAATAGTAACTTTTTACTTTTTTTTACCACGGTTAAAAGTAAATAGGGTAATTAAGGGTAAAGATGATATTATTATTACCCTAACACATGTCCTAATTCTATTTGATAAGTGTAATTCGACCAAAAACAAACTTAGGAATAAAATATGACCATTTAGGCCCACTTGGGTTAGATTAGGACATTTATTATTAATTTATTTAAAGAAGGGTTAAAATAGTTAAAACCAAAGTTTAATAAGTAAATCATTTTTAATATGAGGTTATACATAAGATAAATTAGACTATAAATATTCATTAGAAAGATAAAAAGCTTTCCTACATAATGATATTTTATTTATAATTTTTAGACTTTAAATAAATTTATTTATTTATGACACAACGATGATGCAGTAATTACCCTTTTAAGGAAATATTAACATAATTGATGTTATAAATGCTCAAATGAATGTAATTTGAGACTTTTTATGAATTACACTAATTTTATAGGTTACTATGATATATTATTGTTGATTTGATAAACTTTGTTCGAACATATAATTCTTTTATGACTTTCACAAAAATCATATATCAAATAGTGTCAAAATTGACACAAAATAGTTTTTAAATCAAATATTATATTATTAATTGTTATTTTATTCCTAAAAATATAAGGTTCGGCCAAATGACTTAGATAAGGATATATATATTAATAATAAACAATTTGGGGTTCGTTTGGCATGTTATAGTAAGTGTATTAACCATATAGTGTAAGAAAACAGAAAGACACGGTAAAAGTTAAATTATTTAACTTAGAGTTAAATCTAATTGATAAGGTTAAAATAATAACCTAAACTTGTCTAAATCCTATTGGTTGATAGGATTTCGACCCATCCCCACTTTAGCTTCGAAATAAGACCCTTTGGAACCATTATAAACCGATTTTGACTTTAATATAAAATAATATTTTGAGATATTCCTAAGGTGCATCTCTCCTCCCTTATAAAAGGACACATCCTCCTCCTCCTCCTCACACCAATTTGAGCACTCAAGCTCAGACAAACCCTGCCAAAATTCCTTCTCCACTTCCCTAGAATAATCCTAGAGGTCCTGGTCTTCTTCAAAGACCAATCTTAGTTCCCTAAGTGGAGGATTCAAAGAGGCGTTTCAAAGAAGAGGTAATATCCATTACCGATCTTTTCAATTTCTTTCTTCTTCAACTTCTTCTTCTTTAGTTGTTTCATGATAAAGTAATAACATCAGTATTACTTACATACTGATATATTATTATAAATATTAAACAACCCTAATTCACCTTCTATCCATCCTACGGAAAAATGAAATCACCGCGCGTGCGTACGTACGGAATACCATCTCCACGCTATGGTGTAATCTATTTTCCACCACCACCTTAATAGGATGGGTATAATGGTATAATGAGTAACTATATATGATTATTATAAAGTTATATTGATACTGAAATAGTCTACATACACTTCAACACAATTCCACGACCATGGGAACGATATCATCGCTCGTGCGTACGTACGGAATACCATCTCCACGACGCGATGAGATTCATTCTCAATGATTAACCATTCATGAATGATTATAAAGTATATATAATAAATAATAATGAAATATATGACATTATAAAGCTACTGGATTTATGTATATATATATATGTATGTCATCTGCTTACTTCCATTCAAGACAATAAGGAAAGGAAAACAGCGTTCATGCGTACGTACGGACTACCGTCTCCATGAACGGTGTTTTTCATTTCATTTATATATCTATTATTTATATATATACTGAATATATATGATATATAAATCATATTTTATATTCTGGAAGTAATTAAATCATGATATAAGTAATAATAATGTCAAGAACAACAAGTCAAAACACCTACGATAAATGAAACGATTTTACCCAAAATGCTTCTTTAACATGGAATTTACAAAAGAACGGGTAATATAAAGTCATAAGTGAACCATATATGATATCATAACAATGAATATGATTCTGTAATAAGTCAATGACATTATTTAAATCATTATACAGGAGGTTCGGACACATACGAAGCTAATCGGACCTAAGGTAAGGGAAATATCACAATCTCATTTTTATCCGAGATTGTTTATACGTTGGTATTTACTGGGGTGTATTTTATCATCCACATCTATGTTTCCTCAATATGTAATGTTATTTCCATCCACCTACAATTGTTTAAATCCAATTTTACCCTTTGGTGAGTTTTTAGTAAAATATATGAAAGAAATCTTTTGTCGTTTTTCATACGAGGTACTTTTTGACTTTTTTGACAAAAGTACGAAGAATGTTTTTTTTAACTTATACGGCGTGAACGGATTTTTACGGTTTCATAACACCTCATTTTCAAGAAGCTTCCTCTACAAGATTGCATGATTATTTGCAACAAAAACCCTTATCTTTTAAAATTGCATTGAATTTTGTGAAAAGAAAATGATTTTAAAAAAGAAAGGATATTTTCCTCAAGAATTCATTTCAAGTGTTTTATCAAAATCATTTTCCATCTAAGATAATAAAGGGTTCTGTTTTTATCCCTATTATTACATTGATTTGATTATGTTGTGATGGAATTACTTTTATGAATTCCTTTATCGTATTTGAATTGTTTATGATGTCATGATGTTTCAAGAATCCCATTTTTGTTATATGTGTTATGCGATGATGTATGATTTATGATTATGTGGCACACATAAGAAAGGATTCATTATAAGATGGGTGGGACCTATATCTCCCTCCAATGCATTGGGTAAAGATTTTATATCTCATGAGATAGACATGGCTGGATTGGTAGGTTATACCGGTTCAGTGAAACAGGACTGAAACGAGGGTTACTCGATTCAGAAAGGGACTTTGTCCACTAAGATAGTCTTGGAAATGAGTCTTGAATAACAAGAAATGATTCTCTATGATTATGTGTGAATGCCACAAAGTTTCATGTTTTAATATTATGATTATTGTGATTACATTTCACTGCCATGATTTATCCCATGTTATGAAATTATGATCTCTTTTGCAGGTTAAAATTTCCAAAAGTTATGTGCTTGTGTATACGATGAGATTTATATTTCTTTTGTTTACCCTTACTGAGCATTTGAGCTCACCCTTTTATGTTTTATTTTCCCCAGGATATAAAGAAAGGTTTTAGGTATAAAAAAAGGGAAGATCTTTATGGGAGATATTGGAGATCTTTCACCACGATTAGAAGATTACGTTTCGAGTTTCCAAAGACACTAAACTATTACGATCCTTGTGTGTGTGTTTTTGTTATGTACTAAGTATTCCACAAAAGTAATGTAATGTCCATGTACATCAGGATACGGGTCTCTATAGTTGGTATCAGAGGAAAGGTTTAGTCAACCTTTGGAAACTAGGATGCAAGAACTTTAGTGAGATCCCTAAAGATATTTCTAAGGTATGTATAGGGATGTCCCTAAGGTTAAGTATACGTATAGGTTATAGTAATATAATTACGCTAACGATCATAGAATTAAACCTAAGATGTTAGATATTGAAGGTACTTCCCCTTTATTATGTTGTTTTCCCTAGCATGATTTTTGCCTCTCACACTATTCTTTTTGGGTTTTAGAAAATGGCTGGAAACAAGATGATTCACGATAATGGAGGATATGATGGACAATGGAATGATATTCTTCATAATGAAATGGGATTTGGAAGTCCAAACATAATTATTATGCCGAATCAGAAATCTCATAATATGATCAATAAAGTAAAATTTGGTAAGTTTCCTGACTCGGCTAATAAGAGAAAGATGGAGTTTCATGATGATCATAGAGGAAAGAAAGCTCAATTTCCCCTATGTAATTCATGTGGGAAGAGGCATCAAGGATAATGTTTCAAAGGAACTGGAAGATGCTTTGGGTGTGGAAAAGAAGGACACAAAGCAAGTAAATGCAAAGGAAAAGGTCCAGTTAACAACATGGATGAGGATAATGGTATTGCTACGACATCAAATATGGTTAAGTGTTTTAAATGTGGAATGTATGGGCATTATGCAAACCAATGCCCTAAGGGAAAGTCTCATGAAGAGAATCGGTATGGTCGTATGGGAAGTATTTGTGTTGATGATGATGAAGAGACTACAAATGATATGTGAGATGAAAGAATTGTTGAATCTTGGACAATGGTTTAAGAATGTAGTGGAATGATTACATGTTTATCATGTGTAATGTTGTATAAGTAATCTCATGGTACTGTAGAATAAAGAGACATGAAAGGATTGTTACACTGTTGTCTGATTAATGTTACCAGTATCCATGAAAGGTTATTCAGATATTTTTGGAATGTAGATGATATGCGCATAATGAAGGGATAAGGAGAAAATTAAATGTTTAACAGTATTCATGAGCTCATAAGGACTAAGTGATATCATGGTTTGAGTATATAGAATTTTGAGGATTTTGGTATGTGGAAAGAGTTAACTTTTAATAGAATTCATGTTTTCAATAAGTTTCAATGGGTATTCAAGAGAGTACAAGATTAAGGCCTTTGAATGTTTGGAATGTGACCAACAAGACATATCTTATGATATATGGGGATCAACGACAGTATTAAATCTCTGGTAATCGTTTTCACTATATTATGAGAGTGGACTGCAGTATTATGGATAATCCTAAAGATTACAATGGATTATATTAGACATAAGTTAGTATTGTTTAAGGATAGAAGTTTTTTTCAATATTATTGATGGGATGTTATAGTAATATAGTTTTAGAAAAAGGACAACCTGCAGGACGGGCGACAGCCCATCGCGTCGGACAAGGCTGTGGGAATCGAACCCACAACCGAAGTGCGACTGGCCTTTATTGCCTACCACTGGCCTACAGGAAGTCCCTGTTTAGTAGAAACTAGTTTTATTATATTAAGCAGTATGATATATGAAGTATAAGCCCATTTTAGGAACCATATATGATTAATCCCACTATAGATCGACTTATGTATATAAATTTTTCTAACCTTTTGAGACAGATGGAATGACCCGTCATTCTATCACATGATCTGCTAACACTTCACGAATAACAAATTAAACTTCATTTATTTAAGAGATGAAGTGGAAATTGTTCAAGGCATGAACAACAGTGAGATTGTACCAAAATGAAGTAAGTATTTATTCTAATTCAAATTTTCAACTTTAGGGAAATGATCTTGAAAACCAAAAATGTTGTCCTAGTGATCTTATATCCGATGAATCAGATGGTACCCTAGATCGTCACAAATTTATGGCTTTGTGATTGCTGGCTTTTCCATATCCATGTTCTCTACCACTCTCCATCAGAACATGATGGTTAGATTTCTCTTCCATATCCATATTTTCACCTATGTGGAAACCCAGTGATTAGTTTATTTGGGTAACCGTTACGTTTCATACCTTTGTTTATAAAGATTGGTTTTGGTATTCCTTTTTACGATGTGGGTTTCTATTAAAGAAACTTTCGAATAGTAAACCATTTATAACCCCGATGAATTTTGAGGGCGAAATTCATTTTAAAGGGGGTAGAATGTAACACCCCGAAATTTTATGAAAAATATTCTTGTTAATTTCACTAATGTCTTGTGTTGTACGCTACACCAAAAGGAGCTTTCCCAACACGCATCCTTGACTTGCCTTGCATTACACGTAATCGCGACCTTCCTCGATAGCGTGTATAGTACGCAATAACGAGTTTCACTAAACAACAATATGCTATTAAAATATTATTAAAACTAACCGTTATGAATAGTAATAACCACTTTTTGAAATTTTGTAAATTTTATTTTTCAAAATGGAATTCATTTTTGGATTCGTAATATCGAAATTAGCTTAGGGTGAAATTTTGGTACTTTTCGGATAACTTTCATATTCTAATGAATAGTGAAAATTACTAAATTTTAATTAAAAACAACTTTTTTAATCGAAATAATTAATAGTTATAAATTATTAATTTTAGTGGTTTTAAAGTATATTTAGAATATATTTTTACAATTTAATACAATGATGGTCATTGGATGTAATTTCACATTTAAACCAGTTATAAACAAGTTTCAATCTTTTGATAGTTATTATCTCTTAAAAACACGCTATTTGTTTTGATGAAGGGAATTAATTTTTAAATTAGTTAATTCAACTGATATGTTTTGAATTTGGTAAAATAGACATCATTTTTGAGTTCATAATATCAAATATAGCTTAGGCCTAATTTTGGTATTTTTTTGAAAACTTTCAATTTTTGATGAATAGTGAAACCACTAAGTGGTAGGTTAAAAACTGAATTTTGCATAAAACTTAATTTTACCGCTTCTGTGAATGGAATTTCGAAAATTCGAGAGACACGGTTAATATCAAGGACTAAAATTTGGTTCAATGGAATGAAAATAATTTTTGGTGAATAGTAACTTTTTACTTTTTTTTACCACGGTTAAAAGTAAATAGGGTAATTAAGGGTAAAGATGATATTATTATTACCCTAACACATGTCCTAATTCTATTGGATAAGTGTAATTCGACAAAAAACAAACTTATGAATAAAATATGACCATTTAGGCCCACTTGGGTTAGATTAGGACATTTATTATTAATTTATTTAAAGAAGGGTTAAAATAGTTAAAATCAAAGTTTAATAAGTAAATCATTTTTAATATGGGGTTATACATAAGATAAATTAAACTATAAATATTCATTAGAAAGCTAAAAAGATTTCCTACATAATTATAGTTTATTTATAATTTTTAGACTTTAAATAAATTAATTTATTTATGACACAACGATGATGCAGTAATTACCCTTTTAAGGAAATATTAACATAATTGATGTTATAAATGCTCAAATGAATGTAATTTGAGACTTTTTATGAATTAGACTAATTTTATAGGTTACTATGATATATTAGTGTTTATTTGATAAACTTTTTTCGAACATATAATTCTGTTATGACTTTAACAAAAATCATATATCAAATAGTGTCAAAATTGACACAAAATAGTTTTTAAATCAAATATTATATTATTAATTGTTATTTTATTCCTAAAAATCTAAGGTTCGGCCAAATGACTTAGATAAGGATATATATATTAATAATAAACAATTTGGGGTTCGTTTGGCATGTTATAGTAAGTGTATTAACCATATAGTGTAAGAAAACAGAAAGACACAGTAAAAGTTAAATTATTTAACTTAGAGTTAAATCTAATTGATAAGGTTAAAATAATAACCTAAACTTTTCTAAATCCTATTGGTTGATAGGATTTCGACCCATCCCAACTTTAGCTTCGAAATAATACCCTTTGGAACCATTATAAACCGATTTTGACTTTAATATAAAATAATATTTTGAGATATTCCTAAGGTGCCCCTCTCCTCCCTTATAAAAGGACACCTCCTCCTCCTCCTCCTCACACCAATTTGAGCACTCAAGCTCGGCCAACACCTGCCAAAATTCCTTCTCCACTTACCTAGAATAATCCTAGAGGTCCTGGTCTTCTTCAAAGACCAATCTTAGTTCCCTAAGTGGAGGATTCAAAGAGGCGTTTCAAAGAAGAGGTAATATCCATTACCGATCTTTTCAATTTCTTTCTTCTTCAACTTCTTCTTCTTTAGTTGTTTCATGATAAAGTAATAACATCAGTATTACTTACATACTTATATGTTATTATAAATATGAAACAACCCTAATTCACCTTCTATCCATCCTACGGAAAAATGAAATCACCGCGCGTGCGTACGTACGGAATACCGTCTCCACGCTGTGGTGTAATCTATTTTCCACCACCACCTTAATAGGATGGGTATAATGGTGCAATGAGTAACTATATATGATTATTATAAAGTTATATTGATACTGAAATAGTCTACATACACTTCAACACAATTCCACGACCATGGGAACGATATCATCGCTCGTGCGTACGTACGGAATACCGTCTCCACGACGCGATGAGATTCATTCTCAATGATTAACCATTCATGAATGATTATAAAGTATATATAAGAAATAATAATGAAATATATGACAATATAAAGCTACTGTATTTATTTATATATATATATGTATGTCATCTACTTACTTCCATTCAAGACAATAAGGAAAGGAAAACAGCGTTCATGCGTACGTACGGACTACCGTCTCCATGAACGGTGTTTTTCATTTCATTTATATATCTATTATATATATATATACTGAATATATATGATATATAAATCATATTTTATATTCTGGAAGTAAGTAAATCATGATATAAGTAATAATAATGTCAAGAACAACAAGTCAAAACACCTACGATAAATGAAACGATTTTACCCAAAACGCTTCTTTAACATGGAATTTACAAAAGAACGGGTAATATAAAGTCATAAGTGAACCATATATGATATCATAACAATGAATATGATTCTGTAATAAGTCAATGACATTATTTAAATCATTATACAGGAGGTTCGGACACATACGAAGCTAATCAGACCTAAGGTAAGGGAAATATCACAATCTCATTTTTATCCGAGATTGTTTATACGTTGGTATTTACTGGGGTGTATTTTATCATCCACATATATGTTTCCTCAATATTTAATGTTATTTCCATCCACCTACAATTTTTTAAATCCAATTTTACCCTTTGGTGAGTTTTTAGTAAAAGATATGAAAGAAATCTTTTGTCGTTTTTCGTACGAGGTGCTTTTTGACTTTTTCGACAAAAGTACGAAGAATGTTTTTTTAACTTATACAGCGTGAACGGATTTTTACGGTTTCATAACACCTCATTTTCAAGAATATTCCTCTACAATATTGCATGATTATTTGCAACAAAAACCCTTATCTTTTAAAATTGCATTGAATTTTGTGAAAAGAAAATGATTTTAAAAAAGAAAGGATATTTTCCTCAAGAATTCATTTCAAGTGTTTTATCAAAATCATTTTCCATCTAAGATAATAAAGAGTTCTATTTTTATCCCTATTAGTACATTGATTTGATTATGTTGTGATGGAATTACTTTTATGAATTCCTTTATCGTATTTGAATTGTTTATGATGTCATGATGTTTCAAGAATCCCATTTTTGTTATATGTGTTATGCGATGATGTATGATTTATGATTATGTGGCACACATAAGAAAGGATTCATTATAAGATGGGTGGGACCTATATCTCCCTCCAATGCATTGGGTAAAGATTTTATATCTCATGAGATAGACATGGCTGGAATGGTAGGTTATACCGGTTCAGTGAAACAGGACTGAAACGAGGGTTACTCGATTCAGAAAGGGACTTTGTCCACTAAGATAGTCTTGGAAATGAGTCTTGACTAACAAGAAATGATTCTCTATGATTATGTGTGAATGCCACAAAGTTTCATGTTTTAAGATTATGATTATTGTGATTATATTTCACTGCCATGATTTATCCCATGTTATGAAATTATGATCTCTTTTGCAGGTTAAAATTTCCAAAAGTTATGTGCTTGGGTATACGATGAGATTTATATTTCTTTTGTTTACCCTTACTGAGCATTTGAGCTCACCCTTTTATGTTTTCTTTTCCCCAGGATATAAAGAAAGGTTTTAGGTAAAAAAAAGGGAAGATCTTTATGGGAGATATTGGAGATCTTTCACCATGATTAGAAGATTACGTTCCGAGTTTCCAAAGACACTAAACTATTACGATCCTTGTGTGTGTGTTTTTGTTATGTACTAAGTATTCCGCAAAAGTAATGTAATGTCCATGTACGTCAGGATATGGGTCTCTACATTGTTCCAAGGCTAGAAGACAGAAATGTTATCAGAACCAAGTGGGTGTCCTGTAATAAATTCATTAACTATGGAAAAGTGTCTCAAAATAAAGAATGAATATTATACAAAGGTAATTCCTAGATCAAATGAATTTATATTTAGGATAAATTTACTCCCATGGCCCGGTTGGAAACTATTTGAATATTCTTGTCTATTTTAGTGAAAATTTAGTTAAAAGTATACCAAATTGATGTTAAATCTATGTTCCTCAATATAGTTCTTAAGGGGTATACATTGAGAAACTATATGGGTTTATTATGGGTGAAAATAAGAGAAAGGTGCGCCAGATAAATAATTGTTTGTATAAGATAAATAAATCACTGAGGACCTGGTATTTAAGGTTGGATCAATATCTAAGAATGATTTTTTTTTAATGAGGTGGAGTTGATCACAGCATCTACATCAAGAAGGATAATGATCAAAGGATGTTGGTACTCATATATGTTGAAGACATAATATTTGAGGATTGGAAAATGCTTAATGTAATTTTTTTGTGGATCATGAGGTATGATATCGAGATGTCTATGATTGGTGAGTTAAACATTTTCCTTGGTTTATAGGTGAATCAAGGAAATCATAGCACATTAATTTCTTGATCAAAATATGAAAAAGAGGTTCTCAAGTTATTTTCAATGTAATATTCCAAACCAATGACAACATCGATTGCTATATGGATGAATTTTTCAAAAGTTGATGATTCCAAAGAGGTAGATGTCATGGAATATAGGTATTATGGGGCTATTATACCTTACAACAACATGACCCAACATTGGATTTAATATATTTCAGTTTGAATAGTATCAATGTTGTCTTAAGAAGAGCCACATGCTATCGGGGAAGACGATACTTCAATATATCTAAAAAACAATGAATTTTGGGTTGTTTTATTATAAGATAGTGCAATTAGAGTTGTTGGGATACACAGATATGGGATGGGAAGGTTCAGTGGATAATTGAGGGAAAGTCGAGATATCAAAAAGCCTGGATTTTATTTGATCCTTGGCTTCGTTTGACCCTTGAATCATTCAAACCTTGGATTCGAGCCTTGGAATAATTGGAGCCTTGATTCTAGCCTAGATTTGAGCTTGGATTTGACAAAGAGGGGAGCCAGAAGTAGGTGGCTTTCGCGAATTGGTTCGCGGTGGTTAGGGTTCTTAAAATAGATCGGGACACTTTTATCAGTGCTTCTAAAAAACACTAATAAAGATCCCTTTTATCAGCGCTTTTTTAGTGCTGATAAAGGAGTTATAATTATAATTATAAATAAATTTTTTTGTAAATATATAAATATATATATATATATATATATATATATATATATATATATTTAATAAATATATATATATAGTAAATATATTCTTTATTTAAATATATTTATTATAATTTTATAATTATTTAAATATATAATTATTTATTTATAATTATATAAATACATTTCAAAAAATTAATATTTACATCATTATATATATTTATATAATTATATATATATATATTTAATAAATATATATACATATAATTGTAGTAAATATATTCATTATTTAAATATAGATAATTATTTATATATAATTATAGAAATACATTTTTTTAAAATAATATTTATTTATTTATAATTATAAATGTATAAATATATTAAATATACATTTATAAATATTTTTTTACAGATATATTTTTAACATTATTAATATATTTAATCTTAAGTTCATTCATGTTAAAAATGAGTGAAATTGGATAATTAAAAATGAGTACACTTTAACAATATTGGAAAAATAGATAAGTTCTATTAATTAAATATAAATTATTAAAAAAATATAGATATATATTGAAATAAAGATGAATACATATTGAAAATATTAAAACATATAAAATAAATATATATAAAATAAATAATATAAATTGATTAAATTTCCAAAAAAATAAAAAAATAAAAAATAAAACATATTTAAAATGAATAAATAATAACTAAATTTAATAATATTAAAAATAAATAAATAAGATTTACCGATTCAAAACATAATATGTTAAATGTGTCATGATATAATGATATTCTAAAATGAATACTAAAATTTGTATAAATTACATAAATATTAGGTGTATGTGTTTCTATATAAGATTTCATTAATTGTGTAAATATTTGTGTGTGTGAATTATATATAAAAATGTATTAATTACATATATGCAAGAAAAATCAATATAACACACATTTGATCTATTTTAAATTAAAAAATCAAACAATATTCAATTATGTTCATTACTCGATGTAATTAGTCAATATTTTTAATTCATATTAATTTTTAATTATAAAATATTATTCACTAAATATATTACTATTTAATGTAAAAACATAAATATTTTGTATTATATAAATCATATTTATATACATTCATATATATCTATATATTTAATATATACTATTTATTAACATTATAAATAATTATTTAATTAATAAAATGTTTAATATTTTTCTCAATTTACTTATTTTTATTTTTTATTTTTTTATTTTTCATTTTTCATATATCTATATATTAAATATATATTATTTATTAGTATTTATAATTTATATATAGTATAATCAGTTTATTCATTTTTATCGATAATTATTTAATTAATAAAAATTTTAATATTTTTTTAATAAACTCATTTTTATTTTTTTATTTTTTTAATTATTTCATGTTTTCAGACCTTTATAAACGCTAAAAAATCACTGATAAAGGATTTCTTTATGGATTCTAAAAATAAAGCACTGATAAAGTGACCCTTTATCAGCTCTGATAAAAGGTTCCCTTTATTAATGCTTGTTTTAGCACTGATAAAGGCCAGTGCTATTAAAGGCATGTTTTGTAGTAGTGTTATCTTAAATAGAAAAGTACATCCTTTTATATAAATATAGTGTATAACTTGACTATAACTTTTCTATCATAGGGATTTCTGTAATATCCTTTGAAACCTTCAGGATAATTATATTAGATGCACATTTATGTTTTTCTTGATGCAATTTTGTTTATATACTTATAAACACTTTGCATCTAAACATGTGTTATTATGACATAATGGATTTATATCATATCATAACTCATATGATATCTATTTTTCATTATCTTTGGTATATGTTTATGGGATAATGACACTACTTGTGAAGCATGTCTTGAAAAATAATGTAAGTGTCTACAATGAAAATGAATCTTAACATTGATTCTCCCTTTACTTACACCTTACCTCATATGTGTATAAAGAAATGTGTGTTTAGGAATTTCTCCATGCTACAATTTATTGATTAATGATTTCATGTAAGATTCATCATTACTCATCATCAATCCCCCTTACTTACATCACAGCTTTGATGTGTATAAGGAAATATGCATTTAGAAATTACTCCACGCTACATTATAATGATGATCATCATCATCATTGTAAATTTTTATTTCAAGAATCACTTTTAAAAGGGGGTAAAAGGGAAACCAAAAAAATCAATCAGTTGAAAAATCACACAATATAAGAAATTACCAGGCCATTCCAGAGTAATTTAAAATAGGTTGAATCCTTTACCCTGTAAAGGCTCTAGTCGATGGTAGAAACTTCTTTGTCTAGATCATCCTTGATGAGGTCCTCAAAATGATAATTCATCTTGTCCTAGGTACAAATGTACTCCAAAAAATTTATTTTCCCCTCATTGATTTCATAATCCAAGATCATATCCTGTTTTTTGATCCAAAATCATTAATCCACATTAAGATCTACACAGATCTCTCTCTCATACATTTTATCAATCACCTCTTTAGAAAATTTTACATTGAAGGACTTCTCCAACATCTCCTCCTTGGAGTGTAGAAGCAACACCAAGCCATTATATTTTTTATCCTCCTCCCTCCCTAAATCCACCTGGTCATCCTCAGTTTTCACCCTTCTCAATATCTATTTTTTTTAGTTATTCTATCATCTTTAGCCTCCTCTACCTCATCCACCAAAGTTTAAATTTTCCCACACATCTTGACTATCTCCTGAACAACTCCTCCTATAATTTCCACTACCACCAGCCTTGTATTAACCTCAGAATTATTATTTTTTTATTGACCTGGTGACCATAGGCTTCAGTGGATTTGAATAGTCTTTACGGTGTTTAGATTCCCCCCCTTTGTTGACAAGAAAATTCCCAGAAGCATTATTACCTTTCTTACCATTCCTTGAGCCACACCCCATGGCTAATCTGTCATGGAGATCCTATTCACATTCTTTTAAAGTAATTTGGGAGTCCATATCATTGTCACTCTACTTAGGATCTACCTATATCCTAGACTTAGTCTGCTTCCTCTTCCTTCTTAGAATGACTAGCTTCCACCCTTTCTGATCAACTTCTTCCTTTGCATTTCCATTCAAGGCTGAGAATCATTTTTAAAGGTGGGTTGAGAATGGAGGTTCCCTCAAGACAGAAGACCCCTTCATCTGATAAGACCCTTCAATCTAATTATTAGCATCCTGAATAGATGAAAGTAAGCATGAATCAGAAAGATTCAGATTATAATTGGCCCTAGGGACATAGGTTGCATCATGACAAGCTTCAGCCTTAAGCTCATATCCTTTTTCCTCACCACCAGCTAAAATAGACTAAGAAAAAAAAGGTAAATCTATAGGAAAACTTGGCCTAACAACTTCAAGTACATGTAAATCTGACTTGGGGACTTCCAGGTAACACCTTAGTCATAAAAATAAATCATTTTCCCTCGGGTATGGGTTTAGAGGCCTCATAACTTTCTAATTAGAGGCTGGAAAAGCTGAAAAATGGTACCCAATTCATCAACTAAGATATATGTAGGAGGAAAATCCATCTCCCCTTTCTAGAATTTGAAGGATTAATGGCCTAGCTACCTACACAATGCGTAGAATCCAACTGGTGATTTGTAGCAAACCTTCCACTTCCAGTGAAGTTCACCTTCAATCTCAATACAAATGAACTCTAATGGAGCCTTGGAGATGTCCCCCTATACACAAATCTGAGGAGATATTGGATTCCATATAACGTGAGTGCGGATATCTAAATATATAAATCTACCCACCATATTTTTAATCATCCTAAGGATCATTGGATTCTGGAATGGGAGAGGAATCCTGAGAAGTGAAATCCAAATAACAGTTGAGGGGGTCCTTTTTTAGGTAAAATCGAATGACCAATGAAACAGGAAAAAGTGGAAACCAAAAAAACATCTTAGATCATTCACCTAGGTAGATATTAGATCAAATTTAGATGAAAATTAGACCAAAAAATGGCACTGATCTATAATTCCAACGACCGCTTGATCAAGAAAACCCCTCATTTCAGTGACGTACCTGTCGAAGTCGTCAACCGAAAGAAGACACTTACTGAAATGAACCACCAATGAGAAATCCAATAGCAAATAAGCATGTGAGAAATCCCAAAAAGATATCGGGAGATAAGGAAGATCATTAATGTGTGATTTTACTTTAGGGTAGACATCACATTCAGGGAAGCTGGGAAGAAGATGGGGGTCGGTGAAGGGGGGAAAGAAGCACTGCCAATATATTCTTTAGCACATGGGCCCAAAGATACTCATATATTCTAACCATGAATATTACATACTTCATTTTTAAATTCCTTAATAAACACTTATGGGAATATTATGAATTATATTTAACACTATCTTAACCATGGAATAGTTCACATTCTCTATCTAAATATATTTTATAAGCTTTGCAACTTACCTTTATTTTCTAAAGGTTTATTTGGAAAAAACTAAAAAGTGTCAATAATACCTACGGTATTTAACTCAAAAGAGTATAAAACCATATTGGGTATATCCTTTACAACTACTTAGTTTTATTTTGACAAATAATTATATTTCCATAATCAGGTATTAGGTTCTTACATTCTTATATTCATTAGTTATTACGAATGATTCAAGCATTACTAAACTTTAGTTGAGTATAAGACACCAAAAAAACATTCATTATAAAACTGGAATAATGTATCCTTGTGTCAAATGGAAACATTAGATAACTTATTTGGTCATACTCAATAAAATTTCAACTATAATCATTAGATCTTATCAAGTATAAATTATGAACTTTTCATATCTGACTTAGGAATCACCCTTTCTCAACTGCTTTAAGAATTAACCTTACTTATTATAATGTTTCTATACTTGCATGGTTACTGTATTTAAATACACATATATGAAAGTCATATTATATTTAATACCCAATAAGTATGATAGAAACATTACATATAATTTATGAATATACCTAAAGAAGAAGTGATTACTTACTTCTTCAATTTAGTTGATCGCATTTATCTTCCATAGTCATATATCATGACATATGAAGCAAATAGACTCTTGTATAGTTACTTTCATCTTTTTCCATTGAAGGAAGTTGTGAAGTTTCCTTTTGCATCACAATTTCCATTGTCCTTTTTTCCTTTTCTTTCAACTTGTTCCCCATAAGAATTATATATTAATCATTCTTTAAGTTCTTATTTACTTGGAAAACCTTACCCAAAAGGTAATGAATCATTTTATCCATTTAATATTAATTTTTTTAATATTAATTGAAATTAGAGAAAATTTTGTGATAAAGATATAATAATTGGATGTATTGAACAAAAGTGTTTCATATTTTTATTTACACGTATCTAATTTACATATATCCAGTATAATGATCACCCATTCATATCTCATTTCACTTTCCCCTTGCAATCTTCCCAAAGATGAGACAACATGTAGAACCATCCATGTACTAATGTTGCATCCAAAACCCACATCAAACATTGATGATAAAATTATGATTTAAACACCAAATACATCATGCATGAGTCTCCTATAAGCATCTTTCACTGTAAATACTCAATCTTGATGTATATGGACATTACATTTCTTTTGTGGAATACTTAATACATGACATAAACAGACACCCAAAGACCATATTAGTTTAGTGTATTTTGAAACTTGTAACATGATCTTCTAACTTGGTGAAATATCTTCAACGTCTCCCATAAAGATATTCCCCTTTTTTTTCCTACCTAAAACCTTTCTTTATATCCTGGAGAAAAGAAAACATAAAAAGGGTGAGCTCAAATGCTCAGTAAGGGTAAACATTTAGAACATAAAACAAACCATAAAAATAAAAATTTACAAACATTACCATAAAGTTTAAATATCAAAATCATGATTCATGAAATAAATCTTGGCAGAACGTAAGGCATAGATCATAAAGGAACATTAACCATGATAAAATAGCATTGGCATAAAACATGGAATTGTGGAAAACCAATAAGCACATAATATGATTTACATAATAGCCAAGAAATTAATTCCAAGACCATCATAGTGGAAAAATTCCATTACTGAACCAGGTTTACTTGTCATTTTGGCCATGTATTATTGAACCAGCTTTACTTGTCATTCTAGCCTTGTATTACTAAACCGGATTTACTTGTCGTTCCAACCCTGTATTACTGAACCTGATTTACTTGTCATTCTAGTAATGTCTATATCATGAGATATAAATCTTTACCCAATGCATTAGAAAGAAATATAGGTCTCACCCATCTCAAAATGAAATCATTCTTTCATGTGCCACAAAAACATAAACCATTCATCATAGCATAACCCAAGTAATAAAAAATAGGTTTTTTAAACATCATTCCATCATAATCCATATAAATGTATTTCATAAAAATAATTCCATCATAAAAACAATAAAATCACAGTAATAATAGGGATAAAAACATAACCCTATGTCATATTAGATGGAAAATAATTTTTGATAAAACACTTGAACTTAATTCTTGAGGGAAAATATCCTTTCTTCTTCAAAAATATTTTCTTTTCTCGAAATGCTACCCAATTTTAAAAGAAAAGAATTTAGTTGAAAATAAACTTGAAATAGTGTAGATGAAGATTCATGGAAATAAGGATTTATGAAGACATAAAAATCAGTTCATGATGTATATGTTAAAAAACATTATCCTCATACTTTTTCCAAAAAAAGTCAAAAAGTACCTCAAATCGAATAACGACAAAAGATTCCTTTCATGCCATTTAATAAAAATTCACCAAAGGGTAACATTAAATTTAAAAAAATTATAAGAATATAAATAATATTAAATACTTAGGAAATATGGATGTAGATGATAAATATACCCCAGTAAATACTTACATATAAATAACCTTAGATAAAAATGAGATTACAAAATTATCTCTTACCTTAGGTCTGATATGCTTTGTATGTATCTGAAACTCTGGTATAGTGGGTCTAAACATATTATTAAATTTTTATAGAACAATAATAATATTTATTATATCATATATGATTCACTTATGACTTTATATTACCTGTTCATTTATCAATTCCATATTAAATCAACGTTTTGGGTAATAATCGTTTTATTTATCGTACATGTTTTGACTTGTTATTCTTGATCTTATTACTTAGATAGTGATTTAATTACTTTAAGAATTTAAAAAATGATTTATATATCATAATTATTCATTATATAAATATATATAATAGATATATAAATGAAATGGAATACACCATTCATGGAGACGGTAGGTTGTATGTATGCATGAACATTGTTTTCGTTTCCTTATTGAATTGAATGGAAGAAAGTAAATGGCATATGTATATACATAAATCCAGTAGAATTATTATTTCATATATTTAATGATTATTTATTATATATACTTTATAATCATTATTTAATGGTTAACGTCAAGAATGAATTTCATCGCATCGTGGAGGCGGTATGTCGTACGTACGCACAAGCGATGATATCATTCACTTAATGGCTAAATGGTATAGAATTGGATGGTATATTAATTATACATAATAATTATAATGTTATATTAATTATTTAAATCTATTATACTCATCATTATACCCATCCAATTTAAGTATTTTTTAATAACAAATTACATTATGGCGTGGAGATGATAAGTCGTACGTACGCACGCATGGTGATATTGTTATTTGCAATATGGGTAAAATGAGGTATAAGGTTGTCCCATAATTATAATAACATATCATAATGTATAAGATACTAGATTTATTACTTTAATATGAGAACAACATAAGAAGAGGAAGTAGAATAAGAAAATAATTTTGAAAGAGGTAATAAAACAATTACCTCTTTTTTGCCTATCTCCTTTTGATTTGCACAAAAGGTCTCCCTAGGATGGTTTTCTGCCCAAATTGTGGCCTCTAGGAGGAAGGGAGGGATGTTGGAAGCTTATTTTATTAGATTTTGGATGATACAAAGGTATTTAATGGTGTGATTAAGTGGGTATAGGTAGTGTCCTTTTACAAGAGGGAGGAGGGACACTTTAGGAAATTCTTGAAATATTAATTTATTATAAATTTATTTTCGGTTTATAATGGTCCCAAACTCATTTATTTCTAAGATAAGATGATCATGGGTATAAATCCTCTCAACCAATAAAATTTAGACATGTTTTGATTTTATTTTAAACCTTATCATTTTGATTTATCCTTATTTAATCTATTTAATTTTATTTGTGGTAATAATATTCTAAATATTAAATGGTCATAAATATTTACTTATGTGTTTTAAATTATTCATAATTGGATAATTTATGAAATTTTAGATCATATAATTTTTAATTATTAATTTTTAAACATTTTTGTGATTTTTAAATAATTTAATATTATGTTGTTTTTATAAAATATCAATAGTGTCAATTATGATACTATTCATTTATTTGAATTTAAATAAAATCCACACAGAAGATAAAATCAAAAAAAAATTAAATACACTCCTTACATGTCATAGTTATCTATAAAATTTGTAGAGAACATTAATTAGTTCATATGATATTTATTTTAATATTTTTAATACCATTTATTTGATATTTTTATCAATAAAATAATTTCTACATCACTATTGTGTCATCATTAATGATAGTTATTTAATCTATAAAAATTCTAAATAAATTCATATGATATAAATAATTTCATTATCATTCTGAAGACTATTTATTTTTGATGTTTCATCAATTTTATTGCTACATTAAAATTATTATACTTATAAGAGATAAGAGAGTGACATGTTGTCACTTTCTTTTGTTTTAATAATAATTACACCACTTTCATGTAAAAAAGTACATTAAATAAATAAATTACGACTCTTAGGTGATATGGGTTGACTTTTATTCATTAAATTGGATTTTTTAAGGTGTTAGGGTAATTTTATTATCCTTATCATATTGTTTGTTACCCTAATTTACCCGATTTACCTTTAACTGTGGTAAATAAAAATTACCAAAGTTACTATTCGTAATGTCAAAAAACAAAAAGTACCTATTTACATAATTTGTAACTTCTGATTACAAATATAGAATCTAATTTTCCAAATTCAAAACACATAATTAGGAAAAATTAATTTAAAATTAATTCCCGTTGTCAAAACCAAAAAGCGGGTTTTTAAGAAATAAAAACCTATCAAAAGATTGACACGTGTTTATGTCCAATTTAAATATAAAATTAATTAAAATGAACAAAATTAGATTAATTTATAAAAAAATAATCCAATTACACTTTAAACCCAATTAAAAAAGTAATCTAACTATATAAATAAATTAGATGAAAAGGTAGTTTTGAATTAAAATAAAGTATTTTTCACTATTCATTAAAATGTGAATTTTATCAAAAAAATACCAAAAATTCAACCAAAGTAAATTTTTATGTCCCAATTCAAAATAAGAAGTTTATTTTGTCAAATATATTATATAAAAGTGTTAAAAAAAATATATTTAAAATTGGTGCGCCATCAAGAGGTGGAAAAATTGCATTTTTTGAAAAATACTTATTTTAACTGAAAAATTGAATTTTTTCTTGTATCATGTTATAGAAAATAAATAAGATGAATTTTAATGTTATATAAAATTCAAAAATTGGTTAATACTATTCATATAATCTAGTTTATTTCCCATTAAATAATAATATTTTAATAATATATCTTTATTTAGTGAAACTCGGTATTGCGTACAATGCAAACTATCAAAGAATGTCACTTTTGTGTGTAATGTAAGTCGATTCAGTGTTTCATTTAGTGCAAGATTCCTTTGGTGTTCTATATAATATAATCCAAACATAGTTCTTTTATACATTGAACAAAATATATACTCAGTGTAGCGTGAAATGAATTCTATCAAAAGAAATTGAAATTGTGTGTAACACAAGTAAAGTATAGTGTTGTGTATACTGCAAGCTAATGCGGTGTTGTGTATAGAAGAATCTAATGTTGGTGTATCATAAAATGCAAGACATAAAATAAATTAAAAGTAATATATCACATAAAATCTTGAGGTGTTACATTATACCCCCCTTAAAATGAATTTTGCCCTCGAAATTCGTCAGGGTTATAAAAGGTTTACTACTTAAAAGTTTCTTTCATAGAAACACACATTGTAAAAAGTAATACTAAAACTTCATTTTAAAAAGGAAATTTAGAAACATAATGGTTACCCAAAGTAACTCATCACTGGGTTTCCACATAGGATAACATTGGTGGGAAGTGAAAACATGGATATAGAAGAAAAATATAACCATCAAGTTTTGATGGATAGTGATAGAGAACAATGTTTAGAGAAAGTTAAAAACTAGAAATCCATAAATCTATGATGATTTATGGGACCATATGATTCATCTGATAAGAAGGTACTAAGATAACATTTTTGGTTTTCAAGATCATTTCCCTAAAGTTGAAGAATTTTGCATGAGAATAAATACTTACTTGATTTTGGTACAATCTCATCGTTGTTCGTGGCTTGAAAAAATTCCACATCATCTCTTATTTAAATAAATAAAGTATAATTTTTCATTCTTGAAGTGTTAGCAGATTATGTGATAGAATGATAGGTCATTTAATTTGTCTCAACAAAAAGGTTAGCACAGGTAATCAAATATGCATAAGTCCACCTATAGTGAGATAATGCATTAATCTAACAAACATCAAATAGAATATAACTTATACTATCCATAAATGGATAACATTACAATCATTCCAAAAACTAAAAATATAAAACATTATAAATAGGTGAATTAAATCAACATAACATTTTATCTCCCATATCTTATAAGGTATTTCTTTGTTGTCACATTCCAAACATGTGAATACCTTAATCATGTATTCTCTTGAAACATGGTAATAACATGAATTATTGTATAACCTTAGTGAAAACTTGCATTCTATCAAAATTAACTCTTTTCACACACCAAAAATAGAAAAAAAAATCTATATACTCAAACCACGATATCCCTTTGTCCTTGTATCAGTCATGAGGTCATTAATACTATCAAACATCTCATTATCTTCTTATCCCTTCATTATGCATATATCATGTGCTTTATAAAAATATTTCAATCACTTTTCATGGTTACTGGTACCATATACTTATGGAAAACCACAATGTACTAATATATAGATATTCCAGTATTCCATAATACTATAAAAGATATTCTACAACACTATTTTGGAATCCCATTATATAAACACATAATCATTCCACCACTTCATTGTCATACTCAATATCACCAATAGTGATCACATGTGATTTGCATTTGTCTTTGGCCTTAAGAGGTTGTTGGTGTCAATAATCATCCATAACCCTTGGATCAGGGCATTTGTTAGCATAATTCCCCATTTCCTTTCACTTTTAAACCTAATTTGTGGGAGGTTCACTCTTTAGAGATTTCTGTTTATTTCCATTACTTTAGTAGTAAAATGCTCGATGACCTTATTTCCCACACTTAAAACATTTATCAGACCCCTTAAGAGAATTTTCTCCATGTTTCCTTCCACACTTTGAGCATAAAGCAAATATAATCTTCTTTTCTCTATAATTTTTATAGTTTCCTTTGAATTCTATCCTTATTTTCTTATCATAATCATGAGATAGATGAGAAACTAAAATCTCCCTTTTTTTAAGAATAATATGAGGAAGGTACATACTAAAAAATAAGTTATTGAACTCATCCCAATCCATGGAGTCAATTTTATCTTGTTGCCTCGTATTCTTGATAAAGTTCCACCACATATTCGCTTTACCTTTCAAGCAATAAGTGACCAACTTAACCTTTTCACGTTCTGAACAATGAAGAATGAAAAATATCTTTTCAACAGTACAAATCCATTTCTCTGTAACTAGTGTATTGGTCATTCCACTAAAATAAGGTGGATATTGCCTTAAGAGAGATTCAAGAGAACGTTGTTCCCACCTTTGGTTATTTGGAATCCTAGAAGGATTTGTAGTCATAGAAACAAGATTCTTTATTCGAGCTCTCATAACATTTGGTTGTTCAGGAGGACAATCATTGCATTTCCCATCACATCTAGCATTAACGTGGTTCCTTTGGGTTCCATATATTGTCTAAAACCCAAAAATAATAATGTGAGAGGCAAAAATCATACTAGGAAAACAACATAATCAAGGGGGTACTTTCAATCTCTAATATCTTAGGTTTGATCCTATGTTATTCATGATCGTTAACATAATTCTAGGATTGTAACCTATAGTTAGACTTACCCTTAGGTACATCCCTATACATACATCATAAATATATCTAGGTATCTCTCTAATGTTTTCTCATCATAGTTTCCAAAGGTTAACTAAACCTTCTCTCTGATTCCAACTGTAAAGACCCAAGCTTTATGTACATGGAAATTACATTTTTTTTAGGAATACTTAATACATGACACAAACAGACACCCAAAGACCATATTAGTTTAGTGTATTTGGAAACTTAGAACATGATCTTCTAACTTGGTGAAAGATCTTCAACATCTCACATAAATATCTTCCCCTTTTGTTTTTATACCTAAAACCTTTCTTTATATCATGGGGAAAAGAAAACATAAAAAGGGTGAGCTCAAATGCTCAGTAAAGGTAAACATTGAGAACATAAAACAAACCATAAACATAGGAATGTAAAAAACATGAACATAAAGTTTAAATATCAAAATCATGAGTCATGAAATAAATCTTGGCAGTACGTAAGGCATATATTATAAAGGAACATTAGCCATGATAAAATAGCATTGGAAAACATGGAATTATGGCAAACAAATAAGCACATAATATGATTTACATAGTAGCCAATGCATTATAGACAAGACCATCATAGTGGAAAAATTCCATTACTGAATAGGGTTTACTTGTCATTCCATCCATGTATTACTAAACTGGATTTACTTTTTGTTCCAACTCTGTATTACTGAATCAGATTTACTTGTCATTCTAGCCCTGTATTACTAAACCGTATTTACTTGTCATTTCAGTCATATCTATATCATTAGATATAAATATTTACCCAATGCATTGGAGGGATATATAGGTCCCACCCATCTTAAAATTAACTCATTCTTACATGTTCCACAGAAACATAAACCATTCATCATAGCATAACCCAAGTAACAAAAAAAATGGTTTCTTAAACATCATTCCATCATAATCCATATAAATGGATTTCATAAAAATAATTCCATCATAAAAACAATCAAATAAAATTAATAATATGGATATAAACATAACCCTATGTCATATTATATGGAAAATAATTTTTTTAAAACACTTGAACTTGATTCTTGAGAGAAAATATCCTTTCTTCTTCAAAAATGTTGTCTTTTCTCAAAATGTCGTGCAATTTTAAAAGAAAATAATTTAGTTGAAAATAAAATTAAAATCATTTAGATTAATATTCATGGAAATAAGGCTTTATTAATATGTAAAAATTCATTCATTTTGTATAAGTTAAAAAAACATTATCCTCGTACTTTTTCCAAAAAAGTCAAAAAGTACCTCAAATCGAATAACGACAAAAGATTCCTTTCGTACCATTTAATAAAAATTCACCAAAAGGTAAAATTAACTTTAAACAATTGTATAAGAATATAAATAATATTAAATACTTAGGAAACATGGATGTGGATGATAAATATACCCCAGTAAATACTTACGTATAAACAACCTCATATAAAAATAAGATTGCAAAATTATCCCTTACCTTAGGTATGATATGCTTCATATGTATCTGAAAATCCTATATAATAGATTTAAACATATTATTAACTTGTAAAATAACTATAATAATATTTATGATAATATATTTGATTCAATTATGACTTTATATTACCCATTCATTTATCAATTCCGTGTTAAATCAACATTTTGGGTTATAATCGTTTTATTTATCGTATGTGTTTTGAATTATTATTCTTGATCTTATTACTTAGATCATGATTTACTTACTTAAATAATGTAAAATTTGATTTATATATCATAAATTTCCAGTATATAAATATATATAATAGATAGATAAATGAAATGGAATACACCATTCATGGCGACGGTAGGTCGTACGTACGAATGAACGTTGTTTCTGTTTCCTTATTGAGTTGAATGGAAGCAAGTAAATGAAATATATATATACATAAATCCAGTAGAATTATTATTTCATATATTTAATTCTTATTTATTATATATAATTTATAATAATTCGTGAATGGTTAATGTGGAGAATGAATCTCATCGCGTCGTGGAGACGGTAGGTCGTACGTACGCACGAGCGACAATATCATTCACTTAATGGTTAAATGGTATGAAATTGGATGGTATATTAATTATATAGAATAATTACCATGTTATATTAATTATTTAAATCCATTATACTCATAATTATACCCATCCAATTTAAGTATTGTTGAATAACAAATTACACCACGGTGTGGACATGGTAAGTCGTAGTTACGCATGCATGGTGATATTGTTATCTATAGGATGGATAAAAGGAGGTATAAGGTTTTATCATAATTATAATAACATCTCAGAATGTATAAGATACTAGATTTATTACTTTAGTACGATAAAAATATAATAATAGGAAGTATAAGAAGAAAATAATTTTGAAATAGGTAACAAAACAATTACCTCTTTTTCGAGTACCTCCTTTTGATTTGCACAAAAGGTCTTCCTGGGATGGATTTATGTCAAAATTATGGCCTTTATGAGGAATGGAAGTATTTTTGGATGTTATTTGAGTAGATTTTGGATGATCAAAAGTTATTTAAAGGTGTGAGTAAGTGGATAGAGGTGGTGGCCTTTTATAAGAGGGAGGAGGGGCACTTTAGGAAAGTCTTGAAATATTAATTTTTTATAAATTGATTTTTGGTTTATAACGGTCCCAGACTCATTTATTTAAAATATAATATTATTATGGGTCTAAATAATCTCAACAAATAAAATTTATACATGTTTGGATTTTATTTTAAACCTTATCATTTTGATTTATCCTTATTTAATCTATTTAATTTTATTTGTGGTAATAATGTTCTAAATATTAAATGGTTATAAATATTTACTTATGTGTTTTCAATTATCAATAATTGGATAATTTATAAAATTTTAGATCATATAATTTTTACTTTTTAATTTTTAAATATTTTTTGTGATTTTTAAATAATTTAATAATATGTTATTTTTATAAAATATCAATAGTGTCAATTTTGACACTATTCATTTATTTGAATTTAAATAAAATCCACACAAAATATAAATTCAAAAAAAATATTTAATACACTCCTAACATGTCATAGTAATCTATAAAATTCATGGAGAACATTAATTAATTTATATGATATTTATTTTAATATTTTTAATACCATTTATTTGATATTTCTATCAATAAAATAATTTCTACATCACTATTGTGTCATCATTAATGGTAATTATTTAATCTATAAAAATTATAAATAAATTCAAATCATATAGATAATCTCATTATATTTCTGGAGACTATTTATTTTTTATGTTTCATCAAGTTTATCACTACATTAAAATTATTATACTTATAAGAGATAAGAGAGTGACATGTTGTCACTTTCTTTTCTTTTAATAATTATAACATCACTTTCATGGAAAAAAATTCATTAAATGAATCAATTATTACCATTAGGTGATATGGGTCAACTTTTATTCATCTAATTAGATTTTTTCAGGTGTTAGGATAATTTTATTATCCTTGTCATATTGTTTGTTATCCTAATTTACCTGATTTACCTTTAACTTTGGTAAATAAAAATTACCAAAGTTACTATTCATAATGTCCAAAATTAAAAGGTACCTATTTAAAAAATTTGGACCTTATGATTCCAAATATGGAATCAAATTTTCTAAATTCAAAACACAGAATTGGCAGAAATTAATTTAAAATTAATTCTCGTTGTCAAAACCAAAAAGCAGGTTTTTAAGAAATAAAAACTTATGAAAAGATTAACATGTGTTTATGTCCAATTTAAATGAAAAATTACATCCAATGACCAAAATTGTATTAAATTATAAAAACATAATCTAATTACACTTTGAAACCAATTAAAAAGATAATCTAACTATATAAATAAATTAGATAAAAAGGCAGTTTTGAATTAATATACAGTATTTTTCACTATTCATTAAAATATGAATTTTATCAGAAAAAGACCATAAATTCAACCAAAGTAAATTTTGATGTCCTTATTTAAAATAAGAAGTTTATTTTGTAAAATATATTATATAAAAGTGTTAAAAATAGATTTAAAATGGGTGTACCATCAAGAGGTGGAAAAACTGCATTTTTTTAAAAAATACTTCTTTTATCTAAAAAATTGAATTTGTTCATATATCATGTTCTAGAAAATAAATAAGATGGATTTTAATGTTATATAAAATTTAAAAAAAAATTAATACTATTCATAACAACTAGTTTATATCCCATTAAATAATAATATTTTAATAATATATCGTTGTTTAGTGAAACTCGGTATTGCATACAATGCAAGCTATCGAAGAAGGTCACTTTTGTATGTAATAAAATCCAATTCAGTGTTGCGTTTAGTATAATATTCCTTTGGTGTTATATATAAAATAATACAAACATAGTTCTTTTATACATTGAACAAAATCTATACTCAGTGTTGCGTGAAATGAATTTTATCAAAAGAACTTGAAATTGTGTATAACATAAGCCAATTATAGTGTCACGTATACTGCAAGATAATATAGTGTTACATATAGAGCAAGCTAATATTGGTGTATCATACAATACAAGACATCAAAGAAATTAAAAATAATCTATAACATAAAATATTTTGGTGTTACATTCACACCCTTATTTCCTGAGGTGACTCAACGAGTATTGGGGACTCTAGTACCTTGAATTTCCTATATTGTAGTACTTTGTGCAAGCACTTGTACCACTCTTTGGAAACTCGTGCTAATAAGTACATGTTCTTTGTCCAAAAATAACCATAGTGTACTTGTGGTATTACTTACCATTTTTCTAAAAAAATAATGGTATAGTAGTACCTTTATCTTTATTACCGATTTAGAAATTACTAATTAAATAATTAAATTGTTAAATTTCTCCCACTATTTTATCGAACCCTAGTATCCCTCACTAATAGATTCAGAATACCCAGCTGCTTGAGTATTCTAGTGGAAAATATCCTTAAAACATATCTTTATAGTTCAATCTTTGGCTATGTCACTACTCAGAGAGTTTCAAGGTATGAACTAGATTGGCCAACTTCATTGACTTCTGGTTTCTTAAACTATTGAGTAAATTTGCAGCTTCTCATAATCAAAACCATGAATCCCTCAACATATTTCCTATAAAGTGATAACAACTTATCTTTGGCTACTTCTTTGCTGCTAGATTTAGTTAATTCGGCCCATCATTCTCATAAGAACTCTCCAGTGGTAGGAGGCACCCTTAACTAGGTCTAATGAGCATCCCGTACACCTGGTTTTGTTCAAATTCAAATAAAGGAAGGTGTTTTAATTAATATTACTTTGAGGGGATTTTATTTTTCTTGAAGAATGAAATCATTTTCCATGTGATATGCATGTATTATGCGATCTCACTCACAAGTGACCATGCAAAAATAGAAAGCATTCATTATGTCTTTAATTTTTTTTAATATATGCATTATTTCATTATTATTTAATGTATTCTAGAAAACATACACATTCATAAAAATAATAAACAATTCATAAATTAACAAACTACTTGACTGATCTTGAACATTTATTATTGGTTAATCCATTTAAACTCAATGGACTAACCATGACCTAGGGGTGTAATACCTTAGTCGAGTCTGGACTTATATCGCAGCTCATACCCCAGTCCAATGTATCACCATCTTTTCTGGAGTATTGCCTCATCTTGGCATGGTCTGTGTCTTATACCATCCTCGTTATAGTACATAAATACTCTCTCATAGACGAGGGGGTCTCAGGAGTTCAAAATATAGATAAATCAGTTTTATATGGATGCATGGTCCCTTATACATATTAAACAAAAAAAAATTGATGATGCACAGACCATCTTATTTAAATAATTAATTACATGCATCACATAAAATTGAAATAATTAAATAAATGAATAAAATACCAGACATTCATTAGTTGATATTTTTTCAAGATCAGTAGATGTGCAATTAAATGTGTAATAAAAATTAATATTTTAATAAATTTATATCAAGAGCTTTATTTGAATTAAAATAAATCTGTTAAAAAATTTAATTAAAAAAAATCATCACTTGATACCAATTTTAATAATATATATTTCAAAAAAAAATAAGTTATTTTGAAATATATATATATATACCTACATATATGTATATAATTTTTTTTCTCAGGCCCTGTGTATCCCGGATATGATCGGGTGGGTCGGTCAGGACCCGCCCCAACCCATTTCGGGTTGGACAAATTGTGGTAGTGTTTGGTGGGTTACCTGTGCCGACAGGATGCTGGTAGAGGAAGGTGGTGGCTGGCTAGAGAATCATGTGGCGAGCCAGTGGGGACTGGCCGGAGGTGACCATATCTAACTGTAGGAGGTCCGTGCAAGTGGGTGTTCAACCGAGTCGGTAGTCTGGTCGAGTAGTGTCAGGCCAAGCAAGGGGTATTCGGGCAGCGTGATGGTGATGGTGGAGGAAACTCGTTGGGCATAGATGTGATGAGATGGTGATTAGGGTTGGGTGGTAGCATCAACCAGGTGCATGGGGTTAGCGCGGCTATGCGCAGAAGAGAGGGGACTCTAGGGAGGCAGCAATTGATGGACGGTGTGTGTGGGATCTCACTGGCAGTTCGTGGTGGTCGGTGACCAGAGGAGATATGAGTGGTTGGGGGTGATGGGCCATCATGGGGGTGGTGCTACGAGAAGAGGTCACGGTGATGGCACGTTGTCCAGGCGGTGGGTGGAAGGTAGCCACGGGAGGGAGGTGCAGGGAGATGCGGGCTAGGGTGGCGGGAGATTGGGCAGGTGCCACTAGAGTGAAGGGGCCACTGGATGATAGGTCATCATAGGTATCTTCCCATTTATTTATTTTTTATTTATTTATTCATCTAGATTATTTGAGAATTTATCCAACACCCTATATGTTTTTTTGTCTTCTCACGATAACCCCTACTGTAAAACTTTTTTAAAAAAAAAATCTTTAATACATAAGGACCCAACTGCCCACCCAAGCTTTTAATTATTTTTTGTTTTATTGTAATTTTCAAAATCCTGAGATAGTAGTATTTTAAAATTTTTAATTTAAAATAAAAAACCAATTCCAAAAACCAATGGAATAATCCTTTGTTGGAGAAACAAATTCTGACCGGAATAGGTTTTTCTGACACCCTACACCTTGTCTGGAAACAAGGTTCGTCAGAAATTACTTATTCCGACGTCATCAGATAAAACCAACATATATATAAATATATATGTTCTTTATTTTATACCCTTAAAAATGATTTCAATCCATATTAAAAACTTTAGATGGTCGCAGTCTGGCCATCCGGTGTCGTATTGAAACATCGTTTGTGGCGTTGGGATCGTAGCGATACCATATACATTAATTTATTACAAATTTAGTTTTTCTTGACTTAAAATTATTATGTGGTATTTGTGATAACAATTGAAGATATCAGGGAACATAGTGGCAGCCTATGGGCTGGATATTTAAAATTTTTAACCGATGATCGATGTAACTACATCATCTTTAGTGAAGTGAATCCCTAGTAAAGGCTCGAGGATCCCACATGAAGTTTTTAAGCGCAAAAAATCAATAAAACATTACCTAGTTCGATATGAATATGTTCTTGTCATCTTCTCATCACCAAAGATCGTTTCTTGAAGGAACTAGAGATAATCCCCTATGGATCATCCACGTGTGCTTCAAAATTCTACGAGAGCATCGATCGTCGAATTATGTGTGGTAGTACAGAGATCTAATGATGTCTTCAACCTCGCGACGATCACTACATCAATGATCCACTAATCCATGAAGAAGAACTTTGATCGAGAGCTTGGTTCATCTACTTTTCTCTTTAGGAAGTGGGTGAGGAGAGAGGGGCTCTCATTCATTGTGTGATGAATAATTCTTGTGAGAGCCACTCTCCTCCTTTATATAGTGTGTTAATAAAATGCATGGAATTGGATTACCATCCTCTGAATACTTATTACTCACTTCATAATCTATAAAAAACAATTTATGATTGACTTACCGAGTCATAAATATCATTTATATTTTTATCACTTTCTTGTAATATAATAAATATATTACATGATAAAACTGAGTCACTATCTCGACTCATCGGCCCCAAAAATATTAAACGATCCTTGAATATTAATAAAATATTATTCTTTCATATAATATGTTTTCATGTATTTAATTTAATATTTTTAACTATATTTAATAAATAAATTCAATACTAATTATTCTAAACTCAAATAATATGATTTTACTTATTTTGTGGTGATCGTATATACTCAGACATTCCTAATCCCCATGGTGGAACCCTACATGTACTAAACTCCTATTCATCAGAATAGGGAAAACTTTTGAATATGCTAAGTGTGTGAACATCTAGTCCCTTATCTCGATAGTAGTGAATACTATTCACAAACTAGGATTAGAGACTAGAAAGACATCAAGACCCTTAAAGAGACAAGGAGCAGTCATACCAACTACAACCATCCTATGAACACACACTGTGTAATATAATCTTTTTGTCTCATGATATCTCATAAAGAAGGATGCACACTTCATGACATCGCCCTTTCTTACTTTAATATTCTTAGACCTAACTGGACAAACTTTCCTTCTTCTACCATGACCATGAATTTAGTGAAGGTATTACCATCCTGATCAACTCACTGTGATAAAAATGATTAATTACAATGGGTTATTTGCGATAGGCTAGAGGCTCATTACAAATAGTCCTGTAATAAGGCTTATTTGTGATGGTATTCATTTCCTACTGCAAATAATCATCTGTTTACTATTATTTGTGATGGGAAACCTATATCGCCACAAATACCTTCGGCACGTATATGCGCTAAACAATGGGAACATTTATTTTTGATAGGAATCTGCTCCCCATCACAAATACTATTTTATCGAATTGTTATTTACAAAGGGAATGTATATCCTGTCTAAAATAAATTTTATATCACCTCCACCTTTATTTATGGTAGTTACTTTTTTCAATGGGTTCTATCATAAATAAAACTATTTGTGATGGGAATCCCATCACAAAAAAAACTCATTGATGCTAATATAACCTATATATATCCCCTACTAAATTTTTCTCTCCAGGTCTCATCTCCTTTCCTCTCACTACAATAAAATAGGAAATTACGGTGGTTTATTAGTGGCGTTTTCTAAAACCACCTCTAAAAATATAGCAAATATTTAGCGTCAGTTTTTTAAAAACCACCACTAAATATTTTTTATTTTAAAAAAACACCACTTCCTCCCTTAATACCCCCCCCCCCCCCGAGACCCCCACTCTCCCCCAATATTGTGCCTTCATCATTTCCCCTTCCCCTTTTCACCACTCCCTAATCCCCCTTCGTCATCGCCCTTTCCCCTTGTCACAACTTCCCAACCTCGTTTGGATATTTGTGGTAAGACTTCCTCCTTTTTTTCTTGATGTTTCCTCTTCTCCTTCACTACTCACACACCACGGTAAAACCCTAACAAATTAAGGTGTTTTCTTTTATCAATTTTTGATTCTTAGGTTTTTTCAGGAGTGATTTGAGGCCTGTTCTGGTGACATTCATTGAAGGTGATGGTTTTCACCTTGTTTAAGGTAGGTTTTTCTATTATTCTTCCATTTTGGATCAAATTAAATTTTTTATTTTTGTTATTTTAGGTTAGTATTAACTTTCTAGGGCATCATTGGCTCTTTTGGGGTGGAATTTCACCATTATTTTCAAGGGTAGTGAGTTTCGGGTAGGTTACCTTGTTTTAGTTCTTTAAATTCTAGAACCTATATTGCTTGTATTTTTAATACCTCATTTAGATAAAAAAATGATTATAATAAATATGTTTAATGTGTGTTTGAAGTGGAAATAAAGTTTCAGTTTCTATCTACTACAATTTAAAGGATTTCTCTAATTTATAAGTTTGTTAAAATTTTATTTTAATTCATTTTGTATACCAGTTGTTTTGTAAGTGCCCTAATTAACATTAATTAATATGTTTAATGCTTTAAGGGATGTTTTTTAATTAAAAGTGGGGTTATTTGAAATTCATTTTTAAATGGAATTATTTGTGTGTTTCAAGCTATTTCTATCTTTTTTATATATCTTATATGTTTTATGGTGATTGTGTAATTATTTAATGTTGTTGTGCCTCATTGATTTAAGGTTGCCATAAGTTTTTTTTTTTGGTTTTAAATTGGGGGTTTCTCTTTAAAGGTTTAAATTCTACTACTCTAAAGGAGAAATTTTAGATCAAATCTTTTTTCATTGTGTGGTGGGTTATATACATTCAAATTAAAATCTAAGAAAAATGATGTTATTCAAAAACTTAATAAAATTAAAAAGAATAAATAATTTTTTATATTATTGATTTCTAATGAATTATAAATTGTTTTTTAAATGAAATAATATTTTTAATGCACTTTAATTTTATTTAAGAAAGTGTAGGCACATTATGATATATGGATAAAAGTTAGATCACATTACCGAGGAACATGACTCATTATACTAAGGTTTTGGAGGAGTTTTTAGATTTTTCAATTTCTAATTGATCTGTTGATGGGAAAATAAGATTTTTATACCCTAAATGTAAATTTAAAAGATGGTTGAAGAGAGATAAAGTTTATTAACACTTTATATTAAAGCAATTCCCTAGTCAATATTTGTGTTGGATTTGGCATGGAGAATCGAATGTTATAGAAAGTTTAAGAATTGATGTTAGTCAAAAGAATAAGATCTCAACTTCATCGACAATGGAAAATGAAATGAAAAACCTTATAAATGATACTTTAGGCATTGAGAGGAAACAACATCAATATCAAAACATATCCAAACAACTAATTGAGGGTGTTATAAATAGTAAATTGGTAGGTGATGTTTTTGGGACTATAGGACAACTAGATCAAGATTGTAACATATCACTGGATTCTACTCTTAATGCTATAGATAATAATATTAGAGATAAATTCACTGAGAAGATAAGTGTGTTTCATGATTTAGTTTACAATTAAAATCAAGAGCTATATAGTGGATGTCTGAAATTTTAAAAAATTAATTTTCTACTGATGTTCATGTTATTGGAATTATTGTGTGATGCATTTCCTAAAGCTAATATTCCTAAGTCATTTTATGATATGAAAAAATTTGTCAACAAGCTTGGTTTAAATTATACAAAAATACATGCTTGTCCCAATGATTGTATGATTTATTGGGGATAGGATTTATACAAACATGATTACAAAAAATGTTCATCTTTTAGATGGCAGCCAATGGGTGACGTTGGAATTATGAATCAACATACTACTATGAATAAAAATAAAAGGAACACACCTGTAAAGGTTTTTCATTAATTCCCTTTAAAACCTTTATTGCAAAGATTATTCATGTCATCAAAAACCACCGAACACATGAAGTGGAATTCTATAGATAATAATAATGATGGGTTGATGTGATATCCAAGAGATTCAAAATCATTGAAAATGTTTGATTCATTATATCCATATTTCTCATATGATCCTAGGAATTTGAGATTGGGATGGATTGTCAATGGATTCAACCCATTTTGGACTTTGAGTACCACTGGTTGTTTTGATCCCTTACAATCTACCTTTATTTATGTGTATAAAACAAAAAATCTTTTATCATTTCAATGATTATTCATAGAAAAAATTATAGAAATGATATTTATGTATAATTACATCCCCTAATTGAATAATTATAGGATTTATGGATAAACAGTGTTGAGACATATAATTCATCTTCTAGAACAATGTTCAAAATGCATGTTGCTCTGATGTAGATAATTAGTGACTTCACTGGACTTGGGAATATATCAGGTTAGAAAACTTATATGGATTTGTCTTTTCCTATTTTTAACTTTGATTTTGATTCCAAATGACTACCTTATAATAAAAATGGTGCTTCTTGTTTCATCTTAGATTTCTCGATGCATCTCATAGATTTTGGTTGAACAAGTCAAAATTTAATGGTTTTATTGGTTATAAACCACCTCAAAAGTTGTTGAAAAGTTATAAAATATAGGCACAACTTAGAAATGTTGAAATATAATTTGGGAAGATGTATCATTTTAATGATATTGGGAAATAAGTTTGAAATTCATCATCAATTTAAATAAGAACGCAACAATGAAAGAAAAAAAAAGAATATTCTTTAAACTTCCATATTGAGGATTTAATTTGTTGCATCATAATCTTGATATTATGAATATTGAGAAGAATTTTTATTACAATTTTATCTTCACATTTCTTAATGATCATAGAAAATTGAAGGACCATCTCAATGCATGGAAGGACTTGAAAACAATGAATATAAAGTATCATCTATAGCCAAATGAAAATGGAAAGTATGCTTTGAAAATTTTTGAAATGAAAAATAGGGATAGATATAAATTACTTTGAATTTTAAAACATGTGAAGGTATCTGATGGGTATTCAAGTAACATATCAAGGTGTGTTGACTTAAATCATCATAGGTTACATGGATTGAAAATTCATGATTCACATATTTTTTTACAGTAGATACTATCATTGGCATCGCGTGCATTGTTACCTGAAAAGTTTATAGTAGTTGTACTTTAATTTTACACATTATTTGGAAAAATATGTGAGAAAAACCTATAACTAGATGAGCTTGAAAACCTTCAAGATATATTTTTACTAATACTTTTTGAAATGGATATGATCTTTCCCCCTTCATTTTTTACTGTCATGATGCATTTAACTGTGCATTTGGTTGAGGAAAATAAATTAGGAGGTCATATACATTATCGATAGATGTATCCAATTGAGAGGTACTTTATTTATATGTTTGTATTTTTAAGTAAATAATTCTTTTCACTTTATTAAATACGTAATTATGTTTTATTTATTTTATTTCATAGATACCTTGGTCATTTGAAATCATACGTGAAAAATAAAGCTCAACCTGAAGGCTCCATTTCTAATGTCTATTTAATAGAGGAGTGGCTTAGCTTTTGTTCTAGATACTTGGATGATATTGAGACAAGATTAAATCAAGTTGTACATGTTGAAAACACATCAAATTAATCTCAACTACGTGGGAAATCAGAAATCTTTCCTACTATTAGCCAATCATTTGGGAGGATCTCAAATATTACACTGGTAGAAATAGAATTATTACAAGCACATAGCTATGTGATGATAAATAGTGAAATTTTAGATCCATTTATTGAAGATATTAGGATACAAAAAAAGATATAAATGAGAAATTGAACATGAAATGAGGTAGATATAACAAAAGTTGTTAATAAAGATCATGTAGAATGGTTTGCATGCCGTGTAAGTTCATAAATATTGAAATCAATATGTGTATTAGGTTGACACATATATTTTGTAAATATAATAATGTATATTACTTTTTTTATATCATTAATACCGATACTTGGGATGAGTTGTCTGAATATTCGAAGTTTCTAGCTTGAGGTCCTCTAAAATAGGATAGAAAGTTTGACACTTACAATGTGAACGAATTTAAATTTCATATAGTTGATCAAGAAGAGGGTTTAAAAACACAAAATAGTAGTATATTTACAATTTTTGAAATGGGATGATAAGGAAATTTGATAGATATTATTGAATTAAACTACCATAGTCATTTTTCATTTATTTTATTCAAATAAAAGTGGGTTGATTTTACCATGGGTATTAAAAGATATTCCTTGAAATTTACTTCTATGAACTTTTATCACTTGATGGATGTCGGTGACCATGAATTACATGATCTGTATATCTTATTATCATAAGCAAAAATGGTATTTTATGTGGAAGATGTTGTGGATAAAGGGTGAATTTTAGTTGTTCACATAAAATAAAGATACTTGTATGATATAGGTGATGAGGTGTAAGAGTTTTCCTCTGACATTGAATCTCAACAACAGTAATAAACAAATATATTTGTCCATCATGATAGTCTTTTAAGGGTGGATAAAGTAGATAAAGTAATGATGGAATAGGAGAATGACATGATTGAAGGAAAAAATGATTGTATGTGTAGTCATCCATTAAATTATAAACCACCTATGTTATATGCTATTCATTTCCAATACTGTGGATCTATTATCATATTTAAATTGATTTTTATGCATGAGTTGTTTAATTTTAAAAGAATAAATGTTATATTTGTCTGTATGTGTAGTCATTCATTATCATACCTATGTATATTTTGATTGTGAGTATCGTGTATATGTTATCATTTCTAAATTTATTTTTCTATGTGAATTTTTTGAAATATATATTCTGAAGTTAATTTTACTTGTTTAAATGACAGGAATGACAAGGAGAAAGTGTTTTACTGATCCTAGTTAACTCCCAATTGATGTTCCCTCAAACACATAGACACCTAATGATCCATGGGTATACCTCCCTACACCATCTAGGACACCCTCTATATTCCCCCATCAGCATCTAGTACACCCTCCTTATCCCTTCCATCAGTTTCTGGCACACCCTCCTTCTCTGTCCCATCAGCATCTGGCACATTTCCTCCCCATTCATCTAGTTTAGAACGTGGTGAATTTACGGTATGGTAATAGTTCTTCACTCCTATTTCTTCATGAGGATATTGGAGGGTGGTGATTATAGGTAAAAAAATTAATGTGGATGAATTTATTGTACTTTTTTATACTATTAACTATTTTTTCATAAAAGATACAAACAATGTTACTACTGAGACAAATATAAATAGTTTATATGTCTGGAATCTGAATGGATTGAATATGGTTGTATCCTTTGATTATTATTGGGTCCCCTTAGATGATGTTGTAGGATTATTTGTCCAAATTCTAAGCTAGTTGGCAGCGGAGCTAGTTACCCTTCTGATTACATATTCTGATTGGAGGCATATGCCTTAATCTTGGAAGAATGAAGTCTTTTATTCCCAAACAAAGGTAATTTTAATACATTATAGATTAATTGAATTCCATTATGTAATTAAATTATAATATTTTAAAAATGAATCTCTTTGTGCATATGTTATTCTAATTTTCCATTCCTCTGTAGAAATCATTGGTTGAATTATATCAGAAGATGATTGATGTATCCCTGGTGATATTGCATTAATGGATAGTTTGAGTGAGTAGGTAAATCGCACAACTTCATAATCATTTAGTACCCAAAATTTTATTGGTTTTAAGTTTAAATTTAAATATATAGCACTATTTAATTTTCAATAAAATTGTCATATAGGTTTCAGTAGTAGAGAGTGGAGAAGGAGATAGAGATAGTGTTGATCTTAGTTCATCAAGTAGTGATTAGGGTTGACTTTGGATTCAGTGATGGGGATGTGTAACTAAAATCATGACAGACTAACACTGATATGGTGATTGAGAAACCATGTTGTGATTTGAGGCAGGGGATATTTTTATTTCCCTTAAATTGAATGAAATCTATATGCTTGGTTTATTTTCTATGTTTTCTTTTGAATTTTACCTTATACTCATCATTCTTAGGCTCTTAGGTTTTGTCTATGTACCTGATTTTCTCATGTAGATGTTTTTTCCAAGCATAAACCCTTTACACAATTCCATAATTCCACAAAACTAATATTTTTGAATAAATTTACTTATCAACAAAACCATTTCTATTCCAAATAACATATGGGGTCCAAAAGTTTCTTTGATATGGTCATATGTTTCTTATTGATGAATTTTTCTTATGAGGTTTTCTATGTTGTTTATCGAGGTTGTGTTTCTATGTATATATAATATATTGGATTTAGTAGTTTTAAAGGGATGTTTACCCTTTATTTATATGGTGGTTTAAAAGGCACTTGAAAAATGTATCTAAAAAATATTTGGTTTATAAAGTGGTTTTTGAGGAAGGTTTTATATTTATGGTTATTAGCTTAAAACCAAAGTCCTATTTGACCCTTTGTACAATGTTTTTTTTAAAATGTGTTACACACTTGGTTTATTCCCTAATAGAACCTTGTCATATATAAGTTTGTGCATCCTATAAGAGAATTGTGATTATTGTTTGTTGTTATGTGAACTATATATGGTTAATTGATAAGAAGTTTATATGGGGGAGGGATGAGTTATGACATTTATATGCTTTTCCATGTGGCATTTTATTGATGTGTGACTGATATGTGATACATGTTTCCCCACCATCGGTTATGTATATCATGGGAACCCTTGACATCTGAATGGGAGATTGAGGGATGGTTTATATTCTAGTCATGATAAAGCTCTAACTAGGGTCCTCTATTATATGATTTGTTCTGAATATGTGGACTACCATCAAGTGAGGATTGTTGGAGTAATCCAAGAGGTTATTATCTAGGAACATCATTAATAGGTTGGAAAATGGTTCCAGTCGAGTATATCTAGAACTGTATCACTAAGACCATGGGAGTTTCCCATGATTACATATACTTTATGTGACTTCATTAATATTATACTTGATTATTATTCTTCTTTATTTTCCTTTATCATTCTTTCCTTTTATGTTATTCTCGCCCTTATGTCTTTTAGGGTTTGGTCCAATTGTATTTTTATTTTTGGTATAACTACTTTAGGTGATGGTTATGGATGGTTCCCTTGGTTCACGTGAATGTTTTCGGTTTAGAATTTTGGGTTTTCTCTCTTATCTTATACCATTTATGTATTGGCCAATTTAGTTTCTCTGTATTATGAGATTCTGGTTTAGATTTATTATTCACCTCGGTATTTATGTTATGTTGGTATGTAATATGGATGTTTGTTTCTGTGTTATGCTTTATTGATTTTATGGGGCTACAGTTTCTATAGATTTTTTTAATATCACAATATAGCGGCAGTTTAAACTGCTTCTATATATTATAACATTTAGCGATGGTTCAACCTATCGCTAACTCCACGACAGTTTTTGAGAGGAAAACTACTGCTAAAAAATGTTTCATGGCACTTCCCAAAAATCACCGCTAAATGGACAAAACTGACGCTGGTTGGATGTCGATGCAAACTTTAGCGGTGATTTTTAAAAACCATTATGAAAACATTTAGTGGCGGTTTAAACTCCTACTAAATTAAAAAAACAATGTTATTCCTCTATTTTGTTGTAGTGTCTCTTTATCTGTCCTTTCCTCCCCTCTTCACTCCTTGATTTATTTATTTAAAAATTTTAATTTGTACAGAGAAGTAATCTTTTCAAATTCACATCGGTATTTTAATTTAGATAAATCATCAATTTTGAGGTATTTGCTTAATTGTTTTAATTTTTAATTTATCTATTTTATTTTACATTAGAAAATAGTATTATTAATTAGCAGTAATTAGTTTTAATTACCAGTAATTTGTTTTAATTAGTAGTAATTAGTTATAATTTGCTTTAATTAGTTATAATTTGCATTAACTACTTATAATTATCAATAATTAATTATAATTGATAAATAATTTGTACTAATTAACATTAATTAGTAATAATTAATAGATCTTAGTAATAATTTATAATAATTTATAGTAAATAGTAATAATTAATAGTAAGTAGTAATTGGTAGTAATTAATAGTAGTTTTTAGTAATTAATGACATATATTAATAATTTAAAAACAATTAGTAATAATCAGCGGCAATTAGCAGTAATTAGTAAAAAATAATGGTAATCAGTAAAAATTAGCAGTAATTATAAAAATTGGCATTAATTATTAGAAATTAGTGGTAATTAGTACAAATTAGTGGTAATTAGTAAAAAATAGAGATAATTAGTAAAAATTAGCGGTAATTAGTAAAAAATAATGGTAATTAGTAAAAATTAGCGGTAATATGTAAAAATTAGCGGTAATTTGTAAAAATTAGAGGTAATTAGTAAAAAAACAATGATAATTAGTAAAAATTAGCAATAACTATTGAGAATTAGCACTAATTGGTAAAAATTAGCAATAATTAGTAAAAAAATAGTTGTTATTAGCTGTAATTAGTAAAAATTAGAGGTAATTAGAGGTAATTAGTCAAAATTAGTGGTAATTGGTAAAAATTAGTGGTAATTAGCAGTAATTAGCAAAAAAATAGTGGTAATTAGTGATAATTAGTAAAAATTAGTGGTAATTAGAAATAATTAGTAAAAATTAGTAGTAATTAGTAAAAAATTGTGGTAATTAGTGATAATTAGTAAAAAAACAATGGTAATTAGCATTAATTAGTAAACAATAACATCTATTTATAAAAATTAGCAATAAAAATTAACCAAAATTATCCATAATGATCCAAAATTATCCATAATTATCCACAATTATCCACAATTAACCATAATTAGTAATAGAAGGTCAGTCGAGGGGTGTAAGAGAAGCATGAAGCAGAGGGGATGAAAACGACGATAGAGTGAAAGAATTATGGTGCCTCTGAGTTCAGACCGTTTGGAGGAGAGACATTCATGGGTAAACATGTGAGTGATGGAAGAGGAAATAGATACGATAGATAACATGACAAGCTTAGTGAGTTGTTTCCCTTTTTTCGTTCAATCTCTCTTCATGAGAAAATATTTTTTTACCAATAATTGTAATGTAAATGTATAATTATCAGTAAAACATTATTTTCTCACGATGATAGATTTAACATAAAAGGGGAAATAATCCACTAAGAGTGTCATTGTTATCTCTCAAATTTTCTTCCTCTTCCATCACTTACAGGTTTATCCATGAATTTCACTTCTCCAATCGGTCTAAACCTAGGGGTACTAGAATCCTTTCACTCTGTCGCCACCTCCATCCCATTCTTTACCTAATTACCTTGAGGGAATTAGGGTGTATAGGGGATGAAGGTGATAATGGAGTGAAATCATTCCGGTTCCCCTGCATTTAGACTGTTTGGAGGATAGGCAGTCATGGGTAAACCTGCGAGTTCACCCATGTTTGGCTCTCCTCCAAAGGGCCTAAACTCAAAGGCATGTGAATTATTTCACTTTTTCATCATCGTCATCCCCTCCACTCCCTGCTTACCTCATACACCTTGTCCATCCATCTATTTCACTTAGTGGTAATTAGTGGTAATTAGATATAATTGATAATATTTACAAGTAATTTGTAATTTTTTTGATTTTATAATTTTTTTAGACCATATCTTCCTTATATCATATTAATCATGAGCAATATTTTTATTTTCTATTTTTTAGAAAAATATGAAACAAGGAAGTAGACAACAGTCTCTATTACATGATCATGATTGGATAAATTATCACATGAATCCAAATGGTTCTAATATAAATCCTATATATATTGAGGGTGTTGAAGTTTTTTTATCATTTGCATCATCAAAACCAGAATTTGTTTCAGAATGGAAAATTAAGTGTCAATGTAAGAAATGTGATCTAAGGAGATTTTAAACATTTGAAAACATTGGGGGTCATCTATTACGTTTTAGTTTTTAGAAAGATTATATGTTTTGGTATCAACATGGTGAATTCAATTTTAGAGAAGATACTAATAATTTGGTTCCAGAACTATCACAGTTTCCAAATTTAGTACATAAGGTTTTTTAACCGACTTTTCAATAAATAAAAACTCAGAATGATATTGATTTAACTCTTGAGTTAGAGCCATCTTAATTTTATGAGTTCTTGGAGTCTGTTAAGGATTCCTTATATCCTGGTTGCAATATAAGAAATTTTAAAGCGGTTAAAAAATTTATGGTTATTAAATCAAATAATATAATTTTAAATAGATATTTGATTAGATATTCACTTTGGTCAAGTCACTATTACCTAAAGGAAATGTGTTTCCTATAAATTTAGGATAGTTCGTATTTTGGGTCTTGGTTATCAGAAGATTCATGAATATTCAAATGATTTCATCTTATATTGTAGTGAAAATTAGTTGTTATTAGTTTTCCTACATGTGGACAATCGAGGTACGAGGAGGCTCAACAAGGAAAGTCTTGATTGGTTCCCATTAAATAATTGAGGTATTTTTTTCTTAAACCCAAATTGCATCATTTATTTATATCTTAGAATATAGTGTCATTAATTTCATGACACAAATCCAATATTTCAACTGATAAAATATTTAATCATCCTTTTGATGGTGATTCATGGAAACATTTTGACTAGGTACATTCATCTTTTGCTTCAGAATTCCGTAATGTGAGACTAGATCTTTCTACTGATAGTTTCTATCCATTTGGTTCTTACGGTAGTCAATATTCTTGTTGGGTCATCTTTATAACTTCATACAACTTACCTCCTTGGATGTTTATGAATGATCCATATATCTTTTTTACATTATTAATTTCAGGATATCCAACAAAGAATATTGATGTTAATTTAAATTTGTTGATTGATGAGTTAAATTTATTATGTAGTAATGGTTTTAGTATATATGATGTTGTTATGAAATAGAATTTATTAATGAAAGTTGAATTAATGTGGATAATTAGTGAATTCAAATCATATGGCATGTTATCTAGTTGGAGTACACATGGTACAAAATCATGTTCATACTATATGAGTGACATAAAATAATTTATGCTCATTAATGGAAGAAAACCTTATTTTTTTGACTGACATCACATATTTATTCCCATTGATCATCCTTTTTGAAGGAACAAAAATCATTTCGAAAAAGGTACAATTAAAAGAGATGGACCTCTAGTAATGATCTTAGACATTGATTTAAAATCTATTATCTCCTCATTACCTCTCATTACCTTTAGACCGACTATAAATCAACAAAAAATAAATGGCTTTAGGAAAGATCACAATTGGATAAAATGGAGTATTTTTTGGGATCTGCTGCATTGGTCTGATTTTTTAGTCCGCCAAATGTTAGATGTCATGCATATTGAGAAGATATATTTTGATGATATATTTTATATAGTTTTTTTCATACTTGGTAAGACCAAAGATAATGTAAAGGCATGATTAGATCTTTCCCATATCTGCAGGCAATCAGAAATTGAGTTGTTTAAAAATGAAAAATCATAAAAGTTAATAAATACAGAAGTGTCTTATACAACTTCCAAAGAAAATTAATTATTATTTTTTTAGTGGATTGCAGATTTGAGGCTACTGGGTGTTTATATTTTCAATTTAAATAGATGTGTTAGAAATAATCATATTATCGGATTAAAAGTCACGATTGTCATGTTATAATGGAAAGACTTATACCAATTGGATTTATAGGTTTGTTTAATTATTTTATTTGGGATGTACTAATAGAAATATCATATTTTTTCATAGACATTTTTGTGGTGACAACAGACTATGATGCACTTAATAGATTGAAATAAAATATTGGTTTGATTTTATGTAAACTGGAAAAAAAATCTCTAACTTTCTTTGATCAAATGAAACATTTTATATTACATTTTCCACATGAAGAAAAATGTAGAGGGTCGGTATAGTTTTGATATATTTACCCATATGAGATATGCATGCATAAATTTAAGAAAAAGTTATGTAACAATTCATCAGTTGAAGGGTCAATTACATAAGCTTATTTGCAAGAGGAAAATTATTTTTTCTGCTCCCACTATCTCCAACCTAAATATCCATAAAAACATAACTGAATGGTCTGTTATGAGGGAAATTTTAATGATGCAATAAACATTTAATTATTAGTTTTTAATCAGCCAAAACTTTTATTTGGTGGAGTTCATGAATGATGACTTTTAGATGATAAACATCACATGGATCATACATATGTTCTACTCAACTGTGAAGAAATGACACGATATGTGTAGTGAGTTCTACTATCACCTATTATTTATTTATTTTTAAAGTAAACTAATATTATTTTATTTGTATATTGTATGATGATCATATCAAGAAAAATTATCCAAAAATTACACTAGCTTCTCTTGAAGAACGTTGAAAATATAATTTTTCCTACTGGCTGTATAGTGACCCTTACTTTACATACATTAACAATACATAAAATTTGTGGAATACTTAAAACATTATACAAATATATACTCAAAGTCCTTATTATTCTAGTGCCTTTGGAAACATGGAAACATAAACACTAATACATAAGTGAGCTATATTATCTCCCACTAGGTTTTTCTTAACTATCACCCTTCTTAGACACATCAAATATAATACATATCTTCATAAACTAGGGAAGGAAACATAAAAAGGGGTGATCTCAGATTCTCAATAAGGGTAAACAAGAGATATATGTAAGAATAATCATGAGAATAATGGTATGAGAACATGATCGTGAAAATAGAAGATTATATCATGCATATCAATGATCATATAAATGAATCATGGCATAAATCTTGTCAGTTAATAAGACATGAATCATAAGGAAATAAAGAACATAATCCATGAAATCATAACATAGGAATAAAACATGGAATTTTGGCAGACACATAGGCATATAATATGATTTCCATAGTAGCTAAGGAATTGTTTCCAATACCATCTTGGTAGTATCAGTTCACTCCCCATACCATCTTCGTAGTTATGGTTCACTCTCATGGTTATCTTAGTAGCATGAGTTCACTCCTCATGCCATCTTGGTAGTCATGGTTCACTCCCATGGCCATCTTAGTAGTCAAGGTTCATTTCTAAGACCATCTTAGTCCATCTCATAAGATATAAATCTGTACCCAATGCATTATAGAGAGATATAGGTCCCACCCATCTCATAGTGAAATCATACATACATGTTCCACAAGATCATGAATAATCATATCATAACCTATGAAATTAAATGGGTATTATAAACATGTAATCATATCATAACCTGTAGAAAAAGATAGATTTCATAATCATTTCATCATAAACATAACCCATGAAAAGAAGTGGGTTTCAAAAGCATATAACCTATGAAATAGAAATGGGTTTTATAAACATCATACCATCAAAACATAATCCATTCAGAGAAATAATATGAATGGAAACATTGAATAATTTCCCCATAAAGGAATGAGTAACACCAACGGATTTTATCTTATATGGAAGATAATTTTGAAAGATCTTTTAAAAACATTTCTTGAGTAAAATATCCTTTCTGCATTGAAAAACTCTTTTTAAAACATAAAACCTTTTTGTAAACCTTTTTCTTTGAAAATATATTTGAAAACTTATTAAGGGATCATTGAAAACCATAAAATGTTTTAAAATTATTTTTCCTTGAAAATGGGCTTCAAATATCTTTTGAAAGCATTTTTGAAAACACAGTTTTTGAATATAATAGATTTCTGACCAAAGAGAGAGACGGTCAGATTTTACTTAAAAAAATTATATTAAGTACCAAAGAGTGGGAAAATGGTACTAATACATGGATATTTCTTGAATAAACAGTGGATAAGGAAACTCATGAGTGCTCTTGAGAGATGGATCATAAGATTTCAACAAAAAAGCATAATCATTAACAATCTTGAAAAGCAATGAGATTGTTTAAATAAACTCTTACCACTTGGTTACTTGGGATCTACTCTCCATGTAAGAAAAGGAAATTACATGAATCTTAAAATATCATGAAAATAAGTCGATTTTTTATATATCATGTAAAATGAAATTATATACGACATGAAAATAATTTAGGTTCATAACAAAACATGAGTCTCAAAAAAGGCAAATTGAGACAAAACTATTTTATTGATTTGGTGTATTTTGAAACTTAAAACCCCATGAAAGAAAGATCATAAAATGGATATGTAAATACCCATAAATTTAAGTATAATAAACATTGAATAAATCCATGGGTATTACACACACCACAAAAAAAAAAGGAATTGTTGGTGAATAAAGCATGTATCTCGCGGAAATAAAAATTGAGATGAAATCCTCTTACCTTGTGTCTTGACTCTCGTTGTACTCATTCAAACCACCTGTATAAAAAATATAAATTTATTATATATATTTTAAAAAAATAATATTTTTATATCTAATACCATATATGGTTTTATTATGACCTTATATAACCCTCTTGTTAATAATCTTATGTTAAGGTTTTACTACAGGTAATATCTGTTTTTTTCTTCGTATGTGTCTTAATTTGTTATATCTTCAGTCCTTATAATTATATAATTATTCTAGAATGTAAAACATGATATAAATATAATTTATATTAAATATATTTGTATTATAATAATCTATTTAATATATAAGTATTAAATATAATACACTATTCATGGAGATGGTAAGTCGTACGTACGCATGAACATTGTTTCTGTTTTTATTATTGTATTGAAAGAAATATGGTAAATGACATATGTGTATATATATATATTTGTATATATAATTATTATATTATAATTATAATATCATATAATTTCACTAAAACCATCCTTAATACATTCCATGTAGTGTGTGAATGAATCACATCACTTTGAGGGGGCAGTAGTACACACTTCCTCAAACGAAATTATCGCATTTACACCAAATGGAAAGTATAAATATATGTGTTGTAAAACAATGAAAGAAGATTAAATACATAATAAATATAATATATAATATATGTAAATATATTTTAAATCATAATTTCTACCACGAGAGGTGGTAAAGGAAAAATTAACAATCGTTGTTTAATGGGGTGGTAGTTCATCGTACATGTAAACAGTATGTTCATTACCCATTAAATGGAGGTGTGTGTGAGTGTAGGTTGAAACCTTGGAATAAAAACATAATATTATATTGAATATAATTATTTTTTTATACAATCATGGATTAAATATAGTTTATGGGGTGGAGAAATAAAATAAAAGAAAGGAGCTTGAGAGAAGATGTTACCTCTTAATCAGGTAAGTCCTTTTGGTTTGTGCTAAAAGGCTTCCTTGGATTGATTTCTGTCTAAGGAGAGACTTCTATGAGGAATGGAGAGATGTTGGGGAGTTTATTGGGAATATATTTACTGAAACTGAATGGTTTTATAGGTGTGAAGAAGAGGGAGAGGTGGTGGCCTTTTATAAGGAAGGGAAAGGACACACTTGGCATTTTTGAAAATAAGTTAGGTGTACCCACATTTTTACCTAAAAAAAGTCATAAAAAATCAACCAAAATAAAAAATTGAATGTGTATGACCTAATAATTTCCATCCAATGGGTTTTGGATAAGTTTATAGTTCATTTTAGGTCTTAAATTTAAGGTTTCGTCCATAGTTAAGCTTAATTTTACCTTAATCGATGTAATTAATTTTAATTACTTTCACTAATATTTTTGGTCAAAAACTAAGATAACCATATTAAACATTATAAATTATTCTAATTCCAAATATGGAATCAATTTTTCCAAATTCTAATTACATAATTGGTATAAATAAATTTAAAAAATAATCTCATTGACGGGACAACATTGTGGATTTTTAAAGTAAAAACGATCAAAAGTTTGCTATTTTTTATATTCAATTTCAAAGTAAAATTGATTAAAATGACCAAAATTGAGTTTATTGATAAAAATATTATCTATTAAACTTGTAAAAAAATTTAAAATATAATATAACCTTATAAATAAATTATATGAAAACGTGTTTTTGAATTAAAATCATGTATTTTCACTATTCATCCAAAAATGAAGTTTCTCAGAAAATCCAGAAAATTCACCCTAAGATAATTTCAAAATTATAAATTCAAAAATTAATTTTATCAAATTTAATTTCTAAATGTTTCTAAAATTAATTTTATTATTTTTCACAGAAGGACGTTAAAAGCAGTTCATTTGAGAAAATGGTATTTTTAAACATATAAGGACTTTACCAAAAATTATATATTTAATTATCAATATATTTTATTTATATAAGACAATTTTAAATAATATTTTAAAAGTATTAATTACTCTTCATATAACTAATTTTAATGGTTAGGTTATAATTATCTCATTTAAATAATTATAATGATAAAATGATGTTTTGTAGAAACATCGGTGTTGCGTGTAACATACACCAAGTCGATGTTCCATACACCTATTTGATGTTATGTGTAACATATACCAAGTCGATGACATGTTAAATTAATGTTTTACTTAGTTCATTCTAATATATAAATGAAAATTTAATTTATTTGAGAAAAAAAGGTCCATAAAAACTCAGGGTGTTACATTCTACCCCCATTAAAATAAATTTTTCCCTCGAAATTAATCATTCAGGTGAAAAAAATGAGGATAATTTTGCTTCATCATATCCTCAAGTCCCCACGTATCTTCCTCTAACTAGTGATTTATCTATAAAACTTTGACCAGGTGAGCAGTCATGTTTCGTAGAACTTTCTCTGTATGATCCATAATTTTAACTAGTTACTCCTCATAAGAAAGATCATGTTCTGGAAGTATGACCTCTGAGTTCAGTACATGTGAAGGGTCAGGTATGTACTTCCTCGGGATATATACATGGAACACATCATATAATTGAGATATATTTTGAGTAAGTACCAAGATATAGGCTACCGTCCTAATATGATCAAGAATCTCAAAGGGACTGATATATCTAGGGCATAGTTTCCCTTTCTTTCTGAATCTCATAACCTTATTCTAGGGTGAGATTCATAGAAACACCTTTTCACCAACTTAAAATTCCATATCACACCATCAGTTATCAGCATAACTTTTTTTCCAACTCTGAGTTTCCTTGATATTTTGTTGAATGGTTCTAACCTTCTCCACCATTTCTTCAGCAATCTCAGGTCCCAACAACTTTCTTTCTCCAACCTCATCCTAGTATGTTGGAGCTCTAAATTTCTTCATGTATAGGTATTTATATGGTTTCATCTAAATTATTGATTGAAAGCTATTATTGTAATAAAACTCAACTATAGTAAGGTGTTGATCCCAACAACCTTTGAAATATATATAACAAGATCTCAATATATCCTCTAGGGTTTGAATTGTTCTTTCAGACTGACCATCTGTATGAGGATGATAAGTAGTGTTGAAACTCAATTCTGTATCAAGTGCTTGTAGAATAATTTTCTAGAACTTTGAGGTAAACCTCATATACTTATTAGATATAATAGAATGTGGTACTTCATACAACCTTACCACTTCCTTAATGTATATCCTGGAAAGATGATATAGAGATAAGTCTTCTATAATAGTGATGAAGTGTACTGACTTAGTAAGGCGATCGAATACCACCCATATAGAATTAAACCCTTTAGAGATTTTGGGTAGTCCAATGACAAAATCCATAATTATGTTCTCCCATTTCCATTTTGGTATGGTCAATAGATGAAACATCCCCTTTGACTTTTGTCTTTCAGCCTCAACTTGTTGGTATACCAAGGATCAAGATATAAACTCTGTAATATCTCTCTTTATGTCATCCCACCAGAAGTATTCTTCCAGGTCCCTATACATATTTGTACTTACATGATGAATAGATAATGAAGAACTGTGATATTCCTCTAACATATCCTTTAAATCTGGTATAGAGGGAACACATACACGGTTCCTGAACCTTATCATTACATCCTAATCAAGGTTAAACTCAGGAGTATTTCTAACTTTATTTGCATCTCTTCATATTCCTTCTGCACCTCCTTAATCTTCACTTGGATAGAGGGTTGAACATTCATTTGATAAAGATAAGATTTTTCTCCTTCCTTCGGTATTTCTAGATCTATACTTTGAAAATCTAGAAATATTGGATCTTTTTTTATCCTCATCATAGATAAGATAACATGATCCTTCTGACTCAAAGCATCATCCACCTTGTTTTCTTTCTCAGGGTGGTAATGTATTGAGCAGTCATAATCCTTTATCAACTCTAACCATATTCTCTAACACATGTTCAACTCCTTCTATGTGAATATATATTTCATACTTTTATGATCGGTATATATATCACACTTTTCTTCATAAAGATAATTCCTCCATATCTTTAATGCAAAAATTAATGTTGCTAAATCTAAATCATGTGTTGGGTAATTTTGCTCATGAATCTTCAACTACCATAAGGAATAAGCAATAACCTTGTTATTTTACATAAGAACACATCTCAATCCCTTCTTAGATGTGTTACTATAGATTACCAACCCTTTTCCACTACAGGGTAATGTAAGCATAGGTGTCCTGACTAATCTTCTCTTTAGTTCCTTGAAAATTTCCTCACATTCATCTATATAGAGGAACTTGACACCCTTTTGAGTTAACTTGGTTAGAGGATTAGATATTCATAATAAATTTTCCATAAATTTTCAATAATATCCAGATAAACCAAGAAATTTACGAATCTCAATCACTGTGGTTGGTCTAGGACACCATTCAATAGCCTCTATCTTTGATGGATCTACTACTATACTATCTCTTGAGATTATGTGACCCAAAAATGAAACCTTTTGTAGCCAAAATTCACACTTTTTAAAATTTTCATACAGATTATCCTTCCTTAGGGTCTTTAGTACAATTATCAAGTGATCTTCATGCTCTTCCTTTCTCTTTGAATAGATAAGAATGTCATCTATACAGACTACCACAAACCGATTGAGGTAATCTATAAAGACTCCATTCATTAAATACATGAATATAGAAGGGGCATTAGTAAGACCAAAAGGCATTAATATATATTAATAGTGTCCATACCTTGTATGGAATGTCATCTTGGGTATATCCACCTTCTTGACCCTCAATTTATGATATCTAGAATGAAGGTCAATCTTGGAAAAGTATTGAATTATGTGAAGTTGATCAAACAAGTCATAAATACGGGGAAGAGGATACTTGTTCTTGATTGTGATCTTTTTCAACTCCCAATAATAAATGTAGAGTCACAGTGATCTATCTTTCTTTTTCACAAAAAGAACTAGTGCACCCCAAGGTGACACACTTGTTCGAATGAATCTCTTGTCAAGGTTTTCTTGGAATTTCTTCTTTAATTCCTAAAACTCAATTGGATCCATTCTATAATGAGTCTTTGAAATTGGTGTGGAAATAGGTATGAGTTTTATTGAGAACTCAACTTCACATTTTAGTGGAAGGCTAGATAACTCTTCCAAAAATACATCCACAAAATCCTGAAAATGGTCATATCATCAATGTTGATTTTCTCCCAAACCATTTGAGATAAACAACCCTTTTGAATAGAAATTGAGACCCATACACTGGATATAATCTCCATAGGAAGTTCATTCTTATCTTCCCATTTATATATGATCATAGGTGTGTTTTAAATATCAAATGTAACTTCCCTTCATTGACAATTGATGTGGTATTTATGCAAATAAAGTCAATATATGTCTAAGATGACATCAAATTCAACCAAAGGAAGAATGATAAGATTTGTAGGAATCACATTCCCAAAAACTTCAACCAGAGAGGAATCATAGAATTGAGATGTAATCATCATACCATTAGAGGTTTTCACTGCTAATTCCATATCTAATTATTTTGGTGGAATCTTAAAACCCTTAGAAAATTCCTTATATATGAAAGAGTGGGTAGATTACGAATCAAATATGAAATTATTAGTTCTAGAGTGGATGGTAAGTGTACCTTTCATCACATCATTATCACACCCCTCATCAGAAATAGTTATTGCATGATACTCCCCCTTGTCCATAAACTTAAGTGGTTGCTGACATCATTCATCATCACCATCCCTTGGGTTTGGGCACTGGTTAGTATAATGATCGTTCTCCTTACACTTGTAGCATTGAATCGTGGGAGGTGCATTTTTTGTTTTTTTCTCCATTTCCACTTTTTGCTAACTTATTCCCATCACTTCAACAATCAAATGACTAATGTCCTTCCCTTACACACTTAAAACATTTATTAGACCCCTTATGGAAATTTCCTCCATGTTTATTCTCACACTTAGAGCATAAAGGAAATATCATATACTTCTCTTCATGGTTTTTAGATTTTCCTTTAAACTATGTCTTCCTTTTCTTTTCAGAACCATGGGATTGATACATGACTCCATCCTATATTTCAACCTTTATTGCACAACTCACAATCTCTTCATAGCTACTAAATTCCCTTATGGCCAGTGCCCTTCTGGGACTTTTATTTAAGCCACTGAAGAACCTATCAACTTTACTTTTGGGTTGGATGATAATTCTTTAAGCGTACCTCGCTAGTCTCATGAAATTAGCCTTATAGGTACCAATAAATTCATCTTTACTTTTCTTCAACTCAAGGAAATTTTTCTCCATCTTGGTATGAATAATCTGAGGAAAGTAATTACTAAAATATAAGTTCTTGAACTCATCCCAATCCATAGATTCAATCTCATCTTACTGCCTCGTATATTTTATTAGAGACCACCAATGGTATTCTTCTTCTTATAACCAATAAACTACCAAAATAACTTTCTCATGATCTGAACACTAAAAAATGGAGGATATCTTTTCAGTAGTACCAATCCATTGTTCAACAACAAGTGGATCATAAGACCCTCTGAAAGAATGTGGACGTTGCCTCGTGAAAGACTAAACGGAATGTTGTTCCCTCCTTTTCTCATTCATAATTCCACCATGATTCATAGATTTAGAAATTTGTGTGAGCATAGAAATGAGGTTTTTCATTCCATCTCTCATAGCATTCAGTTTCTTGGGAGGATAATTTTTGTATTTTCCATCGCAATCACCATTAATGCGGTTCCTTCGGGTTCCAACCATTGACTAAAACCAAAATCATAGAGTAAGAAATAGTTGTCATATTGAGGAACCACATAATCATGAAAATTCGCTTATAGGATGTATAAATTATGACACCTTCCTTAATATATGACACCTTAGGTTTATCCTATTCGTTACCAAACTCTATTTAAATCATTCATGATGGCTCGTGAAGAGTTTGTGAATTTCTAAAGTACATCCCCCGGGAGTGTCAAACCAGGTGTGTAGCAAGACCCATTGTCATATACCAGATTACCCCAAGTCAAACCCAAAAAATCTTGTCGAAGTTATTACCCCTTGGTACATTTGTGCCATATCCACATCCACTAGTAGTATCCAGACATGGATTCATTGCTAGGAAACCACTCGCTCTATCCTTTACCAAAATTCCAGGGCATTTTCCTATACTTTTCCTTATCTTTAGACTTATCCCTAGACATGTCCTTAGGGTTATCACTAAGGTTTTCTCATCCTAGATTCCAAATGTTAACTAAACCTTTACTTTGATACCAACTATAGCGACCCTCACTTTACATACATTAACAATACATAACATTTGTGGAATACGTAAAAATTTATAAAAACAGATTCCAAAAGACCATATTAGTCTAGTACATTTGAAAACATGGAAACATAAACACTAATACATAATTGAGCTACAATATATCCCACTAGGTTCTTCTCGACTAGATCCCTTCTTAGACACATCAAACATAATACATATATTTATGACCTAGGGAATGAAACGTAAAAAGGGGTGAGCTCAAATGCTCAGTAAGGGTAAACAAGGGAGATATGTAAGAATAATCATGAGCATTAGGGTATGATAATATGATCATGAAAAAAGAAGATCATACCCTGCATATCAAAGATCATATAAATAAATCATGGCATAAATCTTGGCAGTTCATAAGACATGAATCATAAGAAAATAAATAACATAAGCTATGAAAGAATAACATGGGAATAAAACATGGAAGTGTGGAAGACACATAGGCATATAATATTATTTCCATAGTAACCAAGTCATCGCTACCAAGATCACCTTAGTAGTATGGGTTCACTCCCCATACCATCTTGGTAGTTATGGTTCACTCCCATGGTCATCTTAGTAGCATGAGTTCACTCCTGTAGTCATGGTACACTCCCATGGACATCTTAGTAGTCAAGGTTCATTCCCAAGACCATCTTAGTATATCTCATGAGATATAAATCTTTACCCAATGCATTGGAGGGAGATATAGGTCTCACCCATCTCATAGTGAAATCATACATACATGTTCCACAATATCATAAATAATCATATCATAACCCATAAAATGAAATGGGTATTATAAACATGTAATCATATCATAATCTGTGAAAAAAGATAGGTTTGATAATAATTTCATCATAAACATAACTTGTGAAAAGAAGCGGGTTTCAAAAGTATATAACCATGAAATAGAAATGGGTTTTATAAACATCATGTCATAAAAACATAATCCATTTAGAGAAATAATATGAATGAAAACATTAAATAATTTCCCTATAAATTCATTAGTAACACCAATGGATGTTATATTAGATGTGATATAATTTTTAAATATCTTTTAAAAACATTTCTTGAGGAAAATATCCTTTCTGCATTGAAAAATGATTTTTAAAACATAAAACTTTTTGAAAACCTTTTTCTTTGAAAATAGATTTTAAAACTTATAAAGGAATAATTGAAGACCATAAAACGTTTTTAAAATCCTTTTTCCTTGAAAATGGTCTTCAAATATCTTTTGAAAACATTTTTGAGGACGTATTTTTTTAATACAATAACTTTCTGACCAGAGAGAGAGAAGGTCGGATTTTACTTATAAACATTTTTTTAAGTACCAAAGAGTGGAAAATGGTATTAATACATGGATATATATTGAATAAAGGAGGAGAAGGAAAATAATGAGTGTTATTGAAATATTTATCATAAGATTTCATCAAATAATCATAATCATTAGTAATCTTGAAAAGCAATGAGATTATTTAAATGAACTCTTACCACTTGATTACTTGGGATCATACTCTCCATGTAATAAAAGGAAATTACATTAAGCTTAAAATATCATGAAAATAATTAGATTCATGATATATCATGTAAAATTGAAATATATACACCTTGAAAATAATTTATGTTCATAACAAAACATGAGTCTCAAGGTAGGAAAATTGAGAAAAAACTATTTTACCGATTTGTAACTTTTGAAACTTAAACCCCATGAAAGAAAGATCATAAAATTCATATGTAAATACCCATAAATTTAAGTGTAATAATAATTGAATACATCCATGGGAAGCACAGACACCACACAAAAAGGAATGGGTGGTGAATAAATCATGTATCTCATAGAAATAAAAAAGTTAGATGAAATCCCCTTACCTTCTGTCTTGACTCTCGTTGTACACATTCAAACCAACTGTATAATAAATATAAATTAATTATAAATATTTTATAGAATATTCTTATATCTAATACCATATATGGTTTGATTATGACCTTATATTACCCTCTTGTTAACAATCCTATGTTAAGGTTTCACTTCGGGTAATATCCGCTTTGTTCTTCGCATGTGTCTTAATTTATTATATCTTTGGTCTTTATACTTATATCATGATTCCAGAATTTAATACATGATATAAATATAATTTATATTTAGTATAATTTTATTATAATAATCTATATAATATAGAAGTATGAAATGTAATGCACCATTCATGGAGACGGTAAGTCGTACACGTACGCATGAACGTTGTTTTTGTTTTTATTATTGTATTGAAAGAAATAAGTTAAATGAAACATGTGTGTGTGTGTGTATATATATATGTATGTATGTATATATCATTATTATAGTATCATTATTATATTATACATATCATATAAGTTTTTTGGTTTTGGGCGCAGTGGAAGCACTGTGTTGGAGGGAGATGTGTTAGAATTTCTTTTAATAATCGTTGCCCGAAACCAAGAGTGAGTATCTTGTACAAAAAAATTATAATTAATTTATTTAATATATGAAGAAATAAATACTTGGGTTTAGGAACTTTCTTCTTTGATGAATTTTGATCATCTAAAAAGGCCTTTCAGATTGTCTTTGTTGTGCTTGTGATAATCCAAGTATAGAATCCCTCTAGCAGTGATCCACACGTGCTCCAATGGTCTCCGAGAAATGCCACTCGTTCTTCGGGTGCTAGCACGGAGAATCAAATGTATTGAATTGTTCATTCTTTATCACTTTTTCTTCAATATTGAAGAAATTATCTCTTGTATTTCTTGTTCTTGAGAGGGATATAGGAGGAGGAGTCGATAGAGAATTCATTGTGCGCAACAATTCTCTATTCCCAAACTTGGAATTAGTTTCGAATGCTTTGCACAATTTATATAGCCATCTATTTATAGAGCTGGGATTTCAGTTACAAAATTGAATTGCATAACATCCATTAAATATAATTATAATCATTAATGAAATATCATGCCACATAATAATATTATTATTATTATTATTATTTTGTGGTGCGTCAACTTATGTAAAATGGAGAAATAATATTTACCAACTTGTAAATAATTATTTTATCACTGGACACGGTCTTGGTCCATTCGAACTCCTCTTGAATTTATTGAATACCCGATTAAATATTTTATTCTCTTAAATAAATATTTTATTCACAAAATGGAAAATAAATATTTATTAAATATTAAATAAAATAAATATATGTATTTTATTCACATTCCGGTGAATAAATATTTATTTAATTTATGTGATCAATATAACTTGAATAAAATCATTCCTCGGTATTGAGAATAATATTTATTCCATTAATTAAATTCAAATAAAATTTAATTGAGACCAATAGAAACACTTAGTGTGTGACCCTTTAGTATTCTTTCTCATTGGCATTAGGTGGGATTTCCTAAAGTCCAAGATTACTATCTAGGAACAGGTCAAGGAACCCAAGAGAAAGAACTTAAATTTGCAACAATGACAACCACATACAAATGCTAATTGTGTAATATAATCCCTTTATTGCAATATCTAATCAAGTAGGTTGCATGAAGGTGTCATCAACCTATATGTTCAATACATAATTCTTTGACTATCTGAAATAAACTCATTGTTACACCATGGATATGGAATTTAGGGTGATGGCTCTATTTCAAAGGGTCGAGATATAAACTTCCATAAAGATGGAAGGGACAAATCCTTCCTTGAATTATCCGTTAATAACATGTCATTCATGATGCACCCAATATACCATACTTCTCACCAACATATGGTGTGATGGTTTTCATCAGAAAATCTAAGTACACAAGTCATGACATGCTTTAATGATAATCTTAAAGTCTAAGAACTATTACACACACTCATAAATAGGAATATCTAATGACACCAGAACATGTGGAATTCTTACTGGCATGTATGTTCTCATAATCTCCCACCTTGGAGATTACCAAGTGAGAACTTCATGAGAAGAAGTCTCGTCTACTTATGATTACTCACACCTGACAGTCTATATACTATGTTTCCCATCATAGTATGTTATCCAACCACAAAACTATATTAAGAATATTTTTATATCACTTCAAGGTTCTCATCATAGCTGAAAAATACTATGACTTTATCAATGAAACAAATAATTTAGGACATTATTACATTAATGTCATGAAAAATAATGAAAAATATGTAATAAGATGTTTAATTTAATATTTAATACATCAAATATTCATGTAATCAAAGTAAAAATAGTTGGTTCTAGGACACCAACTCTAAAAAACTCCCAATTGGTCTAGATCCAACTACCTATAACTTTCAGTCCGCGAGACCTCACATGATAATCATATTTTTGCTGAGTCAAGGATTTAGTCAAGGGGTCATCCATGTTGTCTTCTGTGGAAATAATACTCACTGCAACCTCACCTCTCTGAGAGAAATCCCTCAAGAGATGATACTTCTAAATTATGTTCTTCATCCACTGATGTGACCTTGGCTCTTTTGCGAGAGCCGCCATTGCAGTATTATCACAATAGAGTGTGATGGGATCTTTACTTCTAGGTACCAAAACGAGATCTTGGATAAAATTATGAATATAAACTACTTATTTAGCTTCCTTAAAAGCTTATATATACTCATACTCTACTGTATAATCTGTGACCATGACCTGCTTTGAGCTCTTCCCTCTCACAACACCTCTATTCAAAGTGAAGATGTATCCTGTTTGGGACTTCATGTCATCTTGATCGGTTTGGAAACTAGCATCTATATATCCTCTGATGACTAGTTTTTCATCTCCTCTATAAACCAAGAACATATCCTTAGTAAACTTCAAATACTTAAGGATATTCTTGACTACCATCCAATGGCAGTCACCTGGATCAGCTTGATATTTGACTACCGTACTTAATGCGTAGGTGACATCTAGCCTAGTACATAGCATAACATACATGACTAACCCAATCATTGATGTGTATATGATCTTTTCCATTCTATTTCTTTCCCCATGGGTTTGAGGAAACATTTTCTTGGAAGGATAAATACCATGTGATGCTGACAACAATCCCCTCTTGGATTATTCCATATTGAATCTCTTTAGTATCTTGTTAATGTATGTACTTTGACTTAGGTTGAGAAACCACTTGGATTTAACATGATGGATCTTAACCCCCAAGAATATATTTTGTCTTTCCCAAAACTTTCATGGAAAATCATTTATTCAACCATGTATTAACAGACTGTAAAACTGGTATTTCATTTCCAATAAGTATTATGTCGTCAACATATACTATTAAGAAAATGATTGCACTCCCACTACTCATTTGTAGACACAGGGCTCACATTCATTATTTATAAAACCAAATTATATTATAGATTCATCAAAATGAATTTTCTATGACCTGGATGTTTTCTTCAATTCATAAATGGATTTTTACAACTTTTATATCTTATTGGCATATTTTGAGTCACAAACCCTTCAGGTTGTGTCATGTAGACATCTTCTTAAAGGTTCCCATTAAGGAAGGTTGTTTTGATATCCATTTTACAAATATCATAGTCATAGTAAGTCATAATGGAAAGTAGAATTCTGATGGATTTTAGTATTGCAACTGGTTAGAAGGTTTTGTCATAGTCGATGCCTTGATGTTGTTTAAACCCTTTTGTAACCAGTCACGTCTTATAGATACTGACTTGTCCTTATATGTCCAATTTCTTATTGAATACACATTTTCAAGAAATGGGTTTTACATCCACTGAAGGATCTACCAAAATCCAGACTTGGTTTTCGTATATGGAATCCATTTCAAAATTCATGGATTCTTTCCACTTGGCAACATTTGTGTCGCTTAATGATTCCTTGTAGGTTAGAGGATCATTATTATCAACTAATAATGAGTCAACATCCTTGATAACTAGAAAACCATACTATTTTGATTCTCTAACCTCTCTTGTACTCCTATGTAGTACTTGTGTATATGGAAGAGTTTCTTCTTCCATGGGGATTTATGGAATATGATCTTGTACCAACTCTTGTGTGCCTTGAGACTTGACTTCATAAAATTTTATCTCACTCACACTATCACTTTTGGATATATTCTCTCTCTCAAGGAATGTGGTGTGTCTATCCACTATAAACTTTTTGTCTGAGGGGTCATATAGGTAATATCCCCTTGTTTCCTTAGGGTATCTGAAAGGCGCTGTCGTGGGCGCTTTCAAATGATGTTCGGTTTCGGGTTACTTAGGTGCAGCAGAGTGGATGAACAAGGTTGTCTCTCAAAGAAGGAAGTAAATTAAAACAACTTCCTAAAGGTATTCTAAAAATAAAATAAAAGAGAATAAAAACACTACTTGAAAGGATGGGGGTTGTTTATCATTTAAAAAACTAGAAGAAGTTTGCTGGAAGAAGATTGAATTTTTTTGTTTTTAATTTTGAAATGAAATTCGACGCAACAAGAAGATGTTTTTTTTATAAAATATTTCAAAAGTTGTAATCGATCTAACTCTACCACTTCACTTAATTATTTATCATTATCATTTAAATTAATATGCACTTCATTATGATCCCTTAATTTGTTAACCCCTGAACCCTACAAGAATTAACTTAACCACCAAGATGAAATTAATTAAACCCCGGGCTAGCTTTGAAACATGAAATTGCAGCACCCTGCTTTGATTAATGTTCTAAATTTAGCTTATAGTCAGTAGTAAATTAAGGCACGTGTCTATTCTAGCGATTCCATCCCAACTTTGACTTCATGGCCCATTTTCACCAACCAAATGCATGATTTAGCTCCAATGTCATCAATGAAAGTTTTGGCCCATTAAGTTAGTAACATATTTAAAGAATTTTAAGTTCAAATAATTTATATCAAAATATTTATGTCCGAAATTCTACAGTGAATTTTAAAGGGTAAAACTAGAATTTTCATCAAATTTTCAAATAAATGATATAATCCCAAATATTTCATAAATGAACACATTTATCATAATGTGAGGAAATTATATCATTTATTATCAATAAAATATTTAATAAAAATTTGTTTTATCAGTATCCTATAAAGGTATACTTTTTTCCTTGGGGTGTAAGTTTGTTACCTGAAGAGGCCTTAACAAACGCTTCACTTCCCCACACATGTAAATTCGATAACATGGTTTTTCTTTCACTCCAAAATTCATATGGAATACCATTTATCGATTTAGTTGGTACTTGGTTTAGTATGTGTGATTTTTTTTGTAATGCATGTCCCCAAAAGGATAATGGAAGACTCGTATGACTCATCATTGATCTCTCCCTGTTCAACAAGGTGTGATTCCTCCTTTCACTTACACCATTCCATTGAGGCATGTAAGGAGGAGTGAGTTGGGATAGGATCTCAAACTCGCGTAAGTAATCAATGAATTCTTGATTAAGATATTCTCCACCACGGTCTGAGTGGAGTTTCTTAATCTCCCTACCAAGCTGGTTCTCAACTTTGTTCTTGTATTCCTTGAATTTATCAAAAGAAGATGACTTATACCTCATTAAGTAAATATATCCATATTCACTAAAATCATCAGTAAAAGTTATGAAATATGATTACTCGCCCCTTGATTCAATAGGAAATGGTCTACACACATCGGTATGAACTAATTCAAGAAGCTCTTTAGCCCTTTCATCTTTCACACTAAATGGGGATTTGGTCATTTTACCTTGTAAACATGTGTGGCATACACCAAGTGGTTTTAGTTCGAAAGAATCTAAATATCCATCTTGATGTAATTTTTTCAAGTGTTTTACATTTACATGACTTAGCCAGTGATGCCAAAGTTGGGTGTGGCATGAGTCGTGTGAAGTAACTTTATTATCGATTATCATTACTTGGTTCATGTAATCCAACATGTAAAGACCGTTATGTAAATGTACCTTACCATAACAAATTCTATCTTTATAAAAGAATCAAAATTTATTTCCAAATTTGAAAATTAATCCATATGTATCTAGTATGTATATAGAAATAATGTTTTTGGTAACTAAAGGCACATAATAAAAACCCTTTAAAACCAAGATCATTTTGGTCGACAATGTGAGGTAGTAGTCCCTGATAGATATAGAAACAAGTTTATCTCTATCGGATGCTCATAGATCTACCTCCCCTTGATCAATTTTTCTAAATATACTTGGTTCTTGTATTTGGGTACATATTTTAGAACTAAAAGTTGTATCTAATACCCAATTTTTAGAAATATATAAATTGCACTTGATAACAAATGCACCTGAAGCTTCCCCTTACTTCTTTAGCTGGGTGCAGTTTTTCTTCTAGTGGTCCTTCTTTCCACATGTGAAATAGGCAACATCTTATTCCCTTTCTTCCCCTTTGATCTTCTTCTTCTTATAAGGGCATGAAGAAGCTTTGAGCTTAAAGCTCTTTGTTTTCCCTTTCTATTTGTTCACCATAAGGACATAAGGCTTTTCACGCTTTATATCTTTATATACTTGAAGAAGGAGGATAAGAAGATATGGAAGATAGTTCTCAATGTTGTTCATATTAAAATTCACAACAAAACTAGAGAAACTTTTAGGAAGTGATGTCATAATGAGATCAATGTTCGGTTCTTCAGGGAGTTTAAACCATAGAACCTCTAGGCGCTCAATGTATATAATGAGCTTGACTACGTGAGTCCCAGTTGGGGCACCCTCTCCAAGCTTATTTTGAAACAGTGCCTTAGAAATCTTAAACTATTCATGTCTAACTCTCTCCTGGTAAAGACCACAGAGGTGCTCAAGCATGCTATATGCATCCATATTTTTGTTAGACTTCATGAGTTCACTATACATAGATGAAATCATCAAACATTGAACATAAAACGCGTCGTTTATATGTTTTTCATAGACTAGGAAATCCTAATCACTTGCCTCTTGAGCAGATGGATCAGCCATTGAAGATTCTAGCATGTAAGATTTCCGTTCATGGTGTAGAATAACCTGAAGGCATCTAAACCACTCCTGGAAGTTACTACTAGTGTAGAGATTGTATTTATCCAATATTAATCATAGGGATAGTGTGGATGATGAGCTTGTCATTTTATTCTATAATTAAGAGCATATTATTAATACTTTGATTGATTACAAATTTTGTGAGAAATAATAAATTAATTGATTTTATTAAATCTCCCACTATTTTATCAAGTCCCAATAACCCTCACCATTGAACTTGAAATGCCTAGTTTCTAGGAAATTCTAGTGGAAAGGATTCATATTCCCCTTTTAATAACCCCAAAAATGGTTGATCAAACTATTTTGAAGGTATTTATGTGGGAAAGTATTTTCCAACTATGGGGTTGCAGCTCCTTGATTCATTGAGTGGACTCCCCAATCCAGAAATCCCAACTTGGATTTTCTCAACACTTGCCTCTAAATTATACCAATTATAGCAAGGGATACTCCTCTTAATGTAAAATGGTTAATTCAACCCCAATTATTTATACAAACTCCCCTTATAAAACTAAGTGTCCCAATAAGAGTTGGTCAAACACATAGTTCTATTATGTTTTATTTCTAATCAAGTAATGGAAGGCTTAGTCTGACTTAATATTAGATTGAGGGATTTTATTTTATTATGTATGAATTTTTATCTTGTTTTATCCTTTACATGACTTATTAATATTTAAGTGGATGTTTACTTAATTAATTAACCATGTTTGGATAAAACATTTATGCATAATAAATTTTATTTAAATTTTATCCTTGTATATTAATTCATTTAGGTGATTGTGGTCTTACAACAATAAATAGAATTTTAATGCATTAGACAAAAAAATAATTAATTAATTAAATGACCCAATCATGAGCTTATCTGATAGTTGATTTAATGAGCAGACATTAAATCAACCTATGACCTAGGGTAAATAACTCTTTATGTTATACTTGGCATGAGCTACAGCATTCCACATGTCCACCTATGTATCACTGATTTGGTGTCATTATAGTTCTATCTTGAACCATCTCCACGCACCTTGGGATTCTTCATTAATTACAAATATTTATTACTCACGCATAGGTGAGGGGAACCAAAGGATTGGTTAAAGGAAATTACATAAATATCCTTGGATATGCAGGTCCTACATAATAATGGAGGGAGGGATGACTCACAGACCATCTTTTAATTTAATATTTAATAATTTCAAAACCATGAAATAAATTTAATTAAATAAATGTCAACAAATACATAGGTCATGGTCAAGCTTATGATCGATTGTGTATGTAAAGAATATACAAAAAGTAACTGGCTAGTATTCATTTCTTTATTTGTTCTTTATTATTAAGATGAACGTGCTTGTATTAATTAATTAATAAATTAATTAATTCCCTTTCATCTTACCGATCATCCGAACTTAACTGGAGATACCCATCAATTTGGCATTCATGGAAAATAAACGACAAAACCATTAATGGAATATTTATTATAGTAAATTAATTGAGAATTTAAAATTCTTTAAAACCATTATTAAATTTTCAAACACACAATGGTGTGCCAATAAATAAAATAAGGTTTTAATGCTGTAGTTTTTCAAATTTAATGTAATTTTAATTTTTTCCACTAATGAGAGACTATATGGCATGTACATCCAACTACATATCATGTACCTCGGTTGTCATATATCCAAGTCACATGCCTGGGGCTTCGCCATGTTAACCTGGCCAGACTACACATGTGTACATGTCAGTTACACACCTTGTATTCACTTGTCGCGTGCTAGGTTGTCCTGGTGAATACATGGTGTGTAATAAAATCACAGCATGTTTTTAATTGTTCGACACATCTAGATACAATGCACATTGGTATATAGTGTGTGCTCTATCGGCATACTGTGTAACCCGGCTTTACTGACCAAAGATTTGGCACTTCCCAATGGCATCTCCGATCATTCTTCATTTGTTCTTAAATCTCTAAGAAAATGAAACACTGAACGAACATGATTAATATGTCGATAGCGTGTTAATTCAAATCAGATTAAAGAGAGAATAACATGAAATTAAAATCTAACCATGATTGTGCATAGATCAATAATCAAATAAATAATTATAAATTTAAATGTGACATCTCTGATACTATCACACCCTCTGTCTTTGAATTATTTATTTTATTAATTTTCTTGGTGTTGGGTAATCCGGGATGAAGTCCGACATAATTTTTTTTTGAGTACTTATCTAAAAATACGTGCTTTGGCGTTGATTGAGTCCAGCGCACCGCGGTCGAAGTCGTGTGGCCTCGCCAGGGTTGCCGCACAACCTTGTCCGGTCCACCGCACACCCTGACGATGCTCAATTAATTTAATAAAATGAATTAATAAATAAACAAGAGAAAAAAATTATTAATGTATTGTTTTAATGATAATAATAATACAAATTTTATTTTGGGGTATTATTATTATTATTATTATTATCATTATTATCATAAATGTTATGACTTTTTATTTTATTTTATTACCATCAATTGTGTTTGATTATTTTTATTATCATTACCATTATTATTCTAAATTTTAATTTAATATTATTATTGGTTTTATTTTTGTTTTATTTCTATTTTAATTTAATTTTTTTTTATTTTTTTTCTTCCTAGTGGCATTAGGGTTTCTCCCCCCCTGGCTGGTCTGCGTGTGACTCCTCTCTTCCCCCATGCTTGCCTCCCCGTCGGATCTCCCTCGCAGCGAACCCCCCTCAATCTCCCTCACGCCATCATGCCACGCCACTCTCCCGTCCGGCCAGCTCCCTCACGTCGTCGTGCCGCGCCGCGCCACCCTCTCGTCCGACCACCTCCCTCAGTCCGTCGCGCCACCAGCTACCCCATCGCTCCCATCCATACCGTCATAGTCGCAGCCTTCCTCAACCCTCATCGGCCACCCATCCAGCCGACCCCCCTACTTCATCGCTTCTCTGTCGGTGTGAGCCAACCTGTGACACCCCCATCGCGCACCCCTGTGTTCGGTGCTTACTCCTTCGGTTGTCCCCAACTCCGGCAACCCTTCACTGACACCCCATTCTCCTTCCTCGTTCACTGCCCCCTTTGGATAAGTATCTCTCCTTTGTATTTGAGTTTTGTTTTTTTCAATGGGTATGAGTTCTTATTTTAGGGTTTTAACATGAATTTTTTGTTCGAATTCATGATTTTGGGTTCGCGCTAGGTTCTTTGTGGTGCAAGCGACATGCGATTTAAGTTTTGCGTCGAGTGTTGGAGTCTTCAACACTCGAGGTAGGTGGTTCCGCGTTTAACCATTGTTTGATGAATTAATTTTCCTCTTAAATTAATTTATCATTTTATACAATTAGTTTGTTTGATGCGAATAATGTTTTTAATTGAAGTTGACATGCATATGTGATATAGGTGTGTTTTTTGTGGAAATTAATGTTGAACTCTTTATTTGTAGTTTATAAATTATACAAGATGTGTTCTGGTTTAGTGTTAATTTGTGTCGAGTCATAGATGAATTTTTGATTGCATCTTTAGTATTTTGATTCATGCGACATATTCTGAAAATTGTTTTATAAATTGTCTGGTGGATTCGTTTGTTAATTTAATTAATTCAGCACAATTGTTAAGTAGTTTACATGATGCGAAAGTGTTTTTGACTGAGTTTTGTTGCGCATTTAATTAGTTAAATTTATGTTTAAGTGAAGTTGATGAATTTTATTGTGAAAACCTGTTTTGGACTGTTTATCGACGTTCTGAAAACTTTGTAGTGTGTGTGTTAGGAAGTGTGGATGGTGCAATTATGTTTTGACGTATTATTAAAGAGGTGTTTGTCTTGAAAAATGTTTTGGGGAAGCTTTTTCCTTTAAAATTTTTTTCTACATGCTTGGAAAACGCATAGTAAATTCTCTTGGTGGTTTTCTTGATTATAAAAAGTGTTTTTATAAAACTATGTTGCTGGTTTAGTTCATTGTGTAAGTGATGCAGATTAAGTCCTAAAAGGATTTTGGGTGTGCGTTTAATTCAAAATGGGGATTTTGAGGGTGTTTTCATGTGTAAAGCCCGATGATACTCTATAGGATTGTCATATGAAAAATTTCAAAGGGGTTTTCCAAATTATATCAATGGTGAGAAACTTGTTTGGATAAGGTTTGGGTGTGTGTAATATTTCAAAATGGTATTTGGGTGTGCAAATGATGGTTTGGTGTGTGTAAGTGCTTTGTTTGGATTTTATGCATAAATTTGACATTTGACATGATCTTGAATTTTAAAAGTAGAATTGATGGTGTAAATGGTATCTTGTCATGCGTGGTGTTTTTCTTGGATTGTTTATGTGATTTACACCTATTATGATCTTTAAATTTGTTTGAGCACAAAGCAGGAAGCCTGGGTAGCTAGGAAGGCGAACTAGGACTAGTGGGCTAGTGTTCTGGAGGTGACTCGGCCCGATTTCACTGCCAGGACTGACGATTGCAACAATAACTAATCATATGAATGACTGAGGGTCATGGTATTTTAAGCCACGTTTTCTGAGGGTCATGGTCTTCTAAGCCACGTTTTCTGAGGGTTGTGGGCTTCTAAGCCACTTTTTCTGAGGGTTGTGGCCTTCTAAGCCACGTTTTCTGAGGGTCGTGGTTTCTAAGCCACACTTCACCGAGACACAAATATCTAGGGACCCAAGCTATCTAACACCCACGAGGCCTCTCCCATATTAGTTCTCATTGGTTAATTTACACTCGTCAGTGTGACACTTTGGTTATTTTAAAAAGTAAGCATGTGTGTGTTTTAATTTAATTTGTTTCATTTGAAACAGTCTCCTTTAATCCTGTTTTCTTTTAAAGTGTTCAAGTATTTAATTCTTTTTTAATTTGAGTTGTTATCTTTAAATTCATTTTCATTTAGAGCACCTGTCATTAAAAATTGTTTTCATTAAATATTGGTTAAGCATTTATTTCCCTTTTATCTATTTTGCGGGAAAATGTATTCACCGTTTAAATGGTTATGCATGGAAATCTTCTCCTAGTGGCATCCTACTGGGCTCCTGGCTCACACCCTACATACACCTTTGGGTGTATGTAGGCCTTTTTCTTGTGTGTAACAGGTTGAGGCATCGTGCTTAGTGACGGTGGTTCGGGTTGTCGATGGTTTTCTCGTGCAGGTCTGACGATGGTGGTTTGAGGAGGTGGCTCCTCATGTTGCATGGAGGTGTGGATAAATGTGTTAGTTTTATTTCATTACAGTGTTCTTAGAGTTTTAGTTTTCCTCTGTTGTCGTCTCTCTTGGGTTGTTAGTTCCAATTATAGACCTTTAATATGAATTGTGTTAAGGTTCTGTTTGTTTGTATAAAATCGGTTTCTTTCCATTAAAGTTGTTAGTTGTTTTTATGTCTCTTCTTCCGGGTAAACCGTTCTCACATGTTACTCTTTATACCCAAGCACTTGTGCCAACCCGTGGGGATCGGGAACGCCCTTCGGGCCATGTCGCGGACCGGGTCGGGTGCCGGGTTGGATAGCGACCCGACTTGGTTCATGACAGATACCACTTGTTAGTTCCAGACACAGCAAAAGTGTTACATTGGATGGAAATATAATAAATTTATTTTAATAATCATTGCCCAAAACCAAGAGTGAGGATCTTGCATGTCAAATTTATAATTAGTTTATTTAATAAATGAAGAAATAAATATCTGGGCTTAGGAACTTTCTTCACTGATGATTGTTGATCATCTAAAATGGTCCTTTCAGATTGCCTTCATTGTGCTTATGGGGATACAAGGGTAGAATTCCTCTAGTGGTGATCCACACATGCTCTAATAGTCTCCGAGCAACGTCACTCATTCTCTGAATGCTAGCGCGGCGAATCGAATGTCTTGCATTGTTCGTTCTTGATCATGTGTTCTTCAGTCGTGAAGAAATTCTCTCTTGGGTTTCTATTTCTTAAGAGGGAGAGAGCAGGAGGAGTCGAAAGAGAATTCATTGTGCGCAACAATTCTTTATTCCCAAACATGGAATTGGTTTCGAATGTTTTACACAATAGACATAACCGTCTATTTATAGAGCTGGGATTTCGGTTACAAAATTTAATTGTATAACATCCATTAAATATAATTATAACCATTAATGAAATCTCATTCCACATAATAATATTATTATTATTATTATTTTGTGATGCGCCAACTTACACAAAATGGATAAATAATATTTACTGGCTCGTAAATAATTATTTTATCACCGGACAGAGTCTTAGTTTGTTTGAAATCCTCTTGCATTTATTGAACACCTGAATAAATATTTTATTATCTTAAATAAATATTTTATTCACAAACTAGTAAATAAATATTTATTAATATCCAATAAAATAAATTTATTTATTTATTCACAATTTGGTGAATAAATATTTATTTAATTTATGCAATCAATATAAATTAAATAAAATTATTTCTCAGTCTTGAAAATAATATTTATTCCATTAATTAAATTAAAATAGAATTTAATCGCAACCAACAGAAACACTTAGTGTGTGACCCTCTAGGATTCTTTCTCATTGGCATTAGGAGGGCTTGATTAAAGTCCAAGATTACTGTCTAGAAACGGGTCAAGACACCCAAGATAAAGAACTTAAAGTCTCAACGATGAAAACAACATATGAATGATCACTGTGTAATATAATCCCTTTATCACAATATCTCATGAAGAATATTGCATGATGGTTTCATCAACCTATATGCTCGATACATCATTCTTTGACTATCTGAAATAAACTCGTCATTACACCATGACCGTGGAATTTAGGGCGACGATTCTGTTTCAATAAAAGGGATAAGATATCAACTTCTATAAAAATGGAAGGAAAAAATCCTTCCCTGACTTATCCATTAATAACATGTCATTCATGATGCACCCAATATACTCTACAACCCGCCAATATATGGCGTGACGATTTTCATTAGCAAATCTAAGTGTGTGAGTCATGACATGCATTAATGATATTCTTAAAGTCTAAGGACCATTACACATGGTCACAGATAGAAATATCTGATAACACCAAAACATGCAGAATTCCTACTAGCAGGTTTGTTCTCATAATACCTCATCTTGGAGATTACAAAGTGCAAACTTCATGAGAAGAAGTCTCATATACTTATGAGTACTCACACCTAACGATCTATATACTATGTGTCCCATCATAGTATGTTATCCAGCCGTAGAACTATATTAAGAATATTTTCATAGCACTTCAAGTTTCTCATCATAGTGAGGAACTACTATGACTTTATCAATTTGAAAAATACTCTAGGACATTATTATATTAAAGTCATGCAGAACAATGAACAATATGTAATAAGATGTTTAGTTTAATATTTAATAAATCAAATATTAATGTAATCAAAGTACAAATAGTTGGTTCTAGGATACCAACTATAAGAAAGTTCAGTAAACACATCCTTAATACACTCCATGTAGTGTGTGAACAAATCACATCACTTTGAGGGGGTGGTAGTCCACACTTCCTCAAACGAAATTATCGTATTTACACCAAATGGAAAGTATAAAGATATGTGTTGTAAAAGGATGACAGAAGCTTAAAGACATAATAAATATAATATATAACATATATAAATATAGTTTCCATCATAATTTCTTCCACGATAGGCGGTAAAGGAAAAATGAACAATCATCATTTAGTGGGGCAACAGTTCGTCGTACATGTAAACAGTATGTTTGTTCCCATTAGATAGAGGTGTGTGTAAGTGTTGGTCGAACCCTTAGAATAACAACATCCTGGTATATTGAAGATACTGGTTTTGTTATGAAAGCATTGAATAAAGAGAGTGGATGGGGTGGAGAATGAAAATAAAATAAAGGAGCTTGAGAGAAGACGTTACATCTTAATCGGGTAACTCCTTTTGGTTTGTGCCAAAAGGCTTCCTTGGATTGCTTTATGCCCAAGGGGATGATTCTATAAGGAATGTATGGATTTTAGGAAGTGTATTGGGAAGATCTTGTTCAAACCTAATTGGTTTGATAGGTGTGAAGAAAAAGGGGAGGTGGTGGCCTTTTATAGGGAAGGGAAAGGACACACTTGACATTTCTGAAAAAAAAAAGTTAGGTTTACCCACGTTTTTACCTAAAAAAAGTCATACCAAACCAACCAAACTCAAGAATGGAAGGTTCATGGCCAAATCATGTCCATCCAATGGGTGTTGGATAAGTGTATAGATCATTTTGGGTCTTAAATTTATGGTTTAGTCCTTAGTTAAGCTTAATTTTACCTTAATCAATGTAATTAATTTTAATTACTTTCACTAATCTTTTTGGTCAAAAACTAAGTTGACCTTATTAGATATTATAAATTATTCTGATTCTAAATATGGAATTCATTTTTCCAAATTCTAATCATATAATTGAAAAAAAAAATTAATTTAAAAAATAATCCCACTGATTGGACGGCACTATGAATTTTTAAAGTAAAAACGATCAAAAGTTTGTTATCTTTCTATATTTAATTTCAAAGTGAAATTGATTCCAATGAACAGCATTGAGTTGATTAATAAAAATATGATCTATTTAAACTTTTAAACTAATTTAAAATATAATTTAACCTTATAAATAAATTAGATGAAAAGGCAAATTTGAATTAAAATCTAATATTTTTCACTATTCATTCTCAGAAAAATCCCAAAAAATCGCCCTAAGCTAATTTTGATGTTCTAAATTCAATAATGAATTTTATAAAATTAAATTTCTAAATGTGTCTAAAATTAATTTTATTATTTTTCAGAGAATGACATTAAAAGCAGTTCATTTGAGAAAATGGTATTTTAAAACATATAAGGACTTTACCAAAAATTATATCTTTCATTACCAATATGTTTTATTTATATAAAATAATTATAAATAATATTTTAAAAGTATTAATTACTATTCATATAACTAAGTTTAATGTCTAGGTTATAATTATCTCATTTAAATAATTGTAACAGTAAAATGATGTTTCATAGAAACATAGGTGTTACATGTAACGTATGCCAAGTCGATGTTCTGTATGTCGATTCAGGGTTATATGTAACGTACTCTGAGTCAGTGTCATGTGAAAGGAATATTTGACTTAGTGCATTGCAAGAAATAAATGCAAATTTAATTTATTCGAGAAAAAAAGTTCATAAAAACTCAGGGTGTTACAGGTTTCAAAGACTGGTAAAAGTAAATTGTTTATGGTTTCATATATGAAATCAATTTATTATTTGTTATATTGGTAATTATTTTTCAATTTTTCAAGTATCAAAACATGTTGATAAAATTGATAATTGGTTGTGTGTATTGAGTAACCCACCACCCAAAATGGTTAAATCTTATAATGCATGTGTGGTAAATGGTTTTCGATTTCATACGCGTGCATATGATGAATAAAAAACAATGAATAGTGGTATTTGCTTGGGATGATTTCATCATAGAGAAAGTGAAGTTGACTTTTATGACATGCTAGATGAAATAATTGGGTTGTGTTATTTGAGACAGAATTATATAATGATGTTAAAATGCATTGATTTGATATTGATTGGGGCTTGTGTGTTCATCTATGTCATGGAATCGTTGACATTAAATATAAAAGTCTTCTTATAGTAAATGAACCATTTTTATTGACTCATCAAGAACATCAAATTTATTATGAAAACTATTATGATGCTTCAATAGATTTAATTGATTGGTGGAGCATTATAAAAATGAAAATTCGGGGAAATCAGTTTATGCAAAGTGAATGTGGTTCTACTGAAGTGAAAATAATTGAAATTTTTCAAGAGACAACTCCAAAAACATCTTTTCCATAAAGAGGCATGAATATCGATGATGACACCTCACAGTTACAGTTCGATGGTGATAATGATGTAACGAACAAATTTAAAATAACAAGAGATGATGAAACTGAAGCTCACATGGAAATGGAAGATACCGAGGAGAAAGATGAAGGTATTAACATCGTCGTATACGAAGATGGGGATAAAGACAAAGAATGACACAATTACAGGCTGCTATAGTCATAATTAATATATATATATATATATATATATAATACTCATTTTCAATTATTTGATGACAACAGTCTTTTCATGTTTCAGATGGCTAACAATGATTTTGATGAGATGTTATGTAGCCTCAAGGAGGCTATGCTTCTTAGTGATGAGCCTAATGCTTCATTATCTGACCCACAGGTTGTTGGCAGTTCATCATCGATTCAAAGGGGTCATGGTCTTGCAAGATTGATGATTCTTGGCTCTATTCCTGAGCGATGTCCACATCTTGATTTCGATCCATCATGTGGAGTTATGTTCAGTTGTTTATTTTAGTTAATTTTTAGTAATTATCATTAATTTTTATTAGTTTATTTATGTACTAATTGTTTGATTATTTGCCCTATTTTTTCACGGTTTTTCACATATAGTTGTTGGACATAAGAGTGTTATTCTATGAAATTATGTTTCTGGAGCGTGGGTTGTCACGAACCAGGCCGGGTCGCCATCCGCCCCGGCGCCCAACCTGGTCCGCGACATGGCCCAAAGGGCGTTCTCGATCCCCACGGGCTGGCACAAGTGCCTGGGTATCAAGAGTAACCTGTGGGGACGGTTTACCCGAAATGGTATACGCAAACACTAAAAAGATAATAAAAATGAAACTAGGAATCGAAAACCAAAGAGACCATTAAACTGAAATCAAAATTTAAAGGTTTACAACTAGAACCAATGTCCAAAAATAAACGACAACAAAAGAGACTAAAACTATAACTCAAACCTCCAAGCGACAAGAGTGTTGTAGCATCCGCACGCCACAACACCAACTTGCATGAGAAGGCCACTAACAACTCGAACCACCACCGCTGAGCACGATGTCACAACCTAGAATACACAAGAAACAAAGTCTACATACACCCGAAGGTGTATGCAGGGTGTGAGTGAAAGGCCCAGTAGGACGTCACCCAATAAAAAGGTTCCATGCCACAACATCAAAAGGACAATTTAATGTGCTTATTCAAGTTATACTTTCGAAATGATTTTAAAGAAAACATTTACAAACCAAATGCTAAAGGAAAACACTAAAAAGAACTCATTTCACAAACATGATTTTAAAGAGGAAGAGAGAGGTTCATTATGGGCACACACACACACACTCACACACACGCACACACACACATACTCACACACACACACATACACACACACACACACACCCAAGTGGTCCTCCATATGCCGACAGAAGGCACCACGCCATCGATGGTAGAGCACTATGGGTAAATCCCCTAAGGTTCATCTAGCTCGAGTGGGACCCTAGAACCTCGTGTCTCGGTGAAATGTGGCTTAGAAGGCCACGACCCTCAGAAAACGTGGCTTAGAAGGCCACGACCCTCAGAACACATGGCTTAGAAGGCCACGGCCCTCAGATATCATACGTTTAGTTAGTGTTGCAATCGCCAATCCAGTTAAGTGAAACAGGGACGATACCCATCCGGTTCACTAGCACACTAGTTCTAGTCCGCCCACCTAGATACCCAGGGTTTTCCCTTGTGCTCAATCAAGTTTCACATTCACATAGTATATTTCAAACAAGATATTGCACACAAAAGTCACCATTTTCATACCCAAACAACATTTCAAAAACTCACGCACACCAAAATACCTTTCCAAAAATACATCTGTCATTGCGTAATCATTTCACAAATCCCCATTTGGAAACACTCAAAGAACATAAACAATTTGCACAACTTAGAAAGCATTATTTAACGAACACAACAAGGGTCGACGCTAATAAACACACCCAATTGCAAACAAGAGAGTCGTTCAAACCACTTGCTTACTAAATTATCCTTAAAACTAGTTTCACACCAACTACACAATTATCTGGACCATCTGCACCTAGAACCCAACTTGAAAACATTGCACCAAAACAACACAAATTTTTACGTGCAAAGGCCATTTTAAAATCAATTTCACACTCAACTATTCTAAAACCTCACTTGCACCATATAACAATTGATTAAAAAAAATTTAGGATTTACCCCAATAAGGTCGAAATGAAAAACATGATTGTTTCTAAAGAAAGAGAAATTTTCAAACGCATACATGTCAAATTATTATTTTTTAAACGCATTTCGCACAACCTGTAAAGCACGGCCAACCATTTATACAACAACAAACATATAAACAACAAGACCATACTATTTTGGAAATTCTATTTCATCAAACGAGCATGCCAAACCATTTTAAACATAGATCACATCACGTAATTAAATCATATAACATATTAAATTAACTAAACAACCAAATTAAGTTATCCAGAGGATGTCAAGGCATGGAACCACCTACCTCAACGTCGAAAAACCTCAAATATCATAGCAATGCTCCAAACGCGCATCAAAATCGTCGCGATCAACTCGAATTATACCCTAAAAACAAAATCGAACCAAAGATAACATCTAAGGCAAACCAAAAACCACATAAACTCTAATCAAGCCCCACTAAATTGAAAGAAAGTAACTAGAACAACGAAGGGGAGTTTACCCAAGGTGTTGGTCGGGGGTAGGGGTGCGGCGCGAATCCGATTCCAAGGGGGAAAATGGTGCGACGGCAAGGCGGCGGGTTCTTGAAGGGGAGAGGGGGATGCCGGTGGTCCGTGATGGAGGGTCGACCAGAGCATGAGGTGTGCGCATGGGTCCGAGAAACTGTGAAAGTCTGCTGGCCGGGAGCAGCGGTGCGGTGCAGGGTCTTCGAGGGGGATCGCGCGACGGCGCGAGCCAGGCAAGCCGGCGGACAGCGCGGGCGAGGGGACCGGTAGACGGCGCGGCGAGCATGCCGGCAGGGGGGTGTCGCGCGATCCATGAGAGGCGAGAGAGGGTTTCGACGGGAGAGAAAAAAAAACGAAAGAGGAAGAAAAGGAGAAACGGGGGAGGAAGGGGGCGCGACCCTCAGCGCGCCGGCATGGGGTCCGAACCCTAGAAAATAATAATAATAATAATAATAATATATATAAGCTAATAATAAAATAAAAATAAAATAAAATAAAATAAAATAAAATAAAACTAATAATAATAATAACAACCTAAATAAATTTTTATCATTACAACTAACAGTAAAAATGATAATAACATCCCTCAAAATTAAAACAAACCATTAAATTTCATCACGTTTCTTCTTTAATTTTATTTCCATTTTATCCCTCTTAAATTTTTATTTCATTATTATTAACTCTTTTATTTAATTGGTTGCACATAAAGCATGCGTGCGGAGAACCGAGTGAGGTCGCGTGGCTTTGACAGCAGCACGCTGAATGCCGAAAAGGCCAAAAAGTGTGTTTCAAAATAAAACTCAGAAATTTTAAGTTCGGCTTTGACCCGAATTATCTTATGCCCAACAGAAATAATGAAATAAATAATAAAAAAAATGGGTGTGACAATTCTCCGCACCATAAAGCTTTCCGTCCCCGGAAAGCCATAACTAAGACTAAGACCCAAACAAGGAAATGACACCCCACTAAGGATCAAATAGGATCCCCACAATCAAGAATCCAAAAAAAAGTAAAAGCACCGTGCTCGGAGAAAGTGACTCAAAAACAACTTCAAGAAATGTGTAAGAAGACTTTCTGATATGTGTTTCCCACCCCAAAGAGCTGAAAAACCTCCAGTTGACTAATCAAGGAAGGGAGTTCTCGCACCCACAAAAACCAACTTCACAAGCTGAAACACCTCAAGCGCTATTAAACTGAAACCACACCATTTGGCTAGAATGAACAAAAGAGGTCAGACCACGTCCACGGAACACTCATATCACTTATAACCCAACCATCTTTGAAAACAGAATCTACAGATCAACATGGGGAGGCTCGAGGGGCTCCCCACCATTAGGAAGTCACTGACGCTCGAAACGAGACTGGAAAACCGACAGGGAGAGGTTCGAGCGGACTCCCTGCCATTAAAGAAAAGTCCAGCACTAATCCGTCCTAGAGACATTCGTGCGAGACCCAATGTGGGTCTCCCCACCATTAAGAACCTACCAACGCCCAAGGCGAGACTAGAAAACCAACATGGGGAGGTCCGAGCAGACTCCCCACCATTCAGGAAAGGCCAATACCGATTTATTCCAGAGTCCTTTATACGAGACCCATCGTGGGTCTCGCTACCCTAGAACTAACAGAGGATATAGAACTTTGAAAAAAATTCTCGATGGTGACCAAACACCCCACCACAAGGGGCGGGGAGGGAGGGGCCCGACCACTAGGCGTCAAAACCACGGCCGTCCACAACCAACATCTCAAAATTTCCTGGATGAACACCATTTAAATTTGAGACTGAGCTACCCAACAAACTCTCATAAGGACCACTCAAGCGATTGCATCCATTGGAACACAGCCCCCAAGACTTTAAGGCATGAGACGAACACGCCTCCACATGGACACGAAAACCTTACGCAACCAGACGGCTCATTCGGAGCAGAACAACCATAGAAACAATTTACACCGCCTCTACTTTTAACACTGATGACGGAAATAAAGTTGGGGTCCCATACACTCTCGGGGTTCCTGACCACGCGCCAGCTTCACTCTGAGGCCTATGGTTGGAGCCTTGATATTTGAAGCATCTTCTGCCTCGCAGTCAGGTGCCGAAGACTCCCTAACGGAGCTTCCCCTTTTTGGTGTCACATGCCACCACACTACAACCAAGACACCACCAGCAAACATGACACATCACAGCATCTGATTGATCATATGCGGAACATTCACCAACACCAGAGTTGAAATGGTGCATGCACATCACCCTTTTTCACACTGAACATGATTGTTGCTGTTGAGAGGAACTTTACGCTGAGAAAGACTTTAAACTGCGTCTTGAACAACACGTTATTCCTGCGAACGACCATAGCAGCCTCATACGACTGGTTCTGCCAAACTAGTAGCCTAACATGAACCTTTCTTTAAATGAAACAAACCAAAGACCAGAGGTCATTTAGAACGATAGACTGCACCAACAACTTAGGGTTTCTTCCACTTTTTTCCCACTGAAGTCTCCTTTACCGCTTCCAAACCACCGTTGACTATCAAAGGGACCTCACGCTGCAAGACGTCACCGAGCATGACTCTTGCAGCCGATGTAAATACTGTAAATCCCTTTAAGACAATGGTCAACACTTAAAAATTCAGAACCGCCTTCACCCTTCCTCGCTAGATTTCCTTTCGCCGTTTCCAGGGGGATCTTCAGACGCAACGATGTCAAACTTCATACCCAACGAGTCAGACACTCAAAAGACCAAAACTCCCTTTAACTTCCCTCGCATTTGTCATCTCGCTGCGAGAGGATCCTCTTAGTTGTAAAAAGGAGAAGTTGGTTCAATTCTAGAATTCAAAAAGAGAGTCCTTCGATCAACTGGTGTGTCGGCCAATGACGAATTACCCGTAGTCGTACTTCAATCACATGGCAATGCTTTATGGGGGGCATACACTAGTCAAGAAATAAAACCATGGACCCAACCAAACTGGTCCAACAGTCAAGACATACCACAAGCGAACACCAAACGTGCAGGCAGAACCACTGCAAGGGCACCCCGATGTACTTTTCAAAAGAATTAACTAGCCACACGCTTGCATACCAACTTACAAATAAAAATTCAAAATCAAAACACAAATTAGTCAAAAAGGATTTTCGGCTTGAAACGCATCACATCCAACACTTCCAAAACACAAGGACACACCACACAATCACCGCTTATTTAAAACACCAAATTTTTCATTTAACAAAACTTCTTGAAAATAAGCAAAACTTGTGGGTTGCACAAACACCAATGGTGTCCCATGGGCCTCACACATGCATGTTCTCGTGCCACACCGACACCCACCTCATATCCATCCAAGCACTCATCCGCTCGTGCCATTAACTATTTCCCTTTTCGTATACACTCATGCATGTGGTTGTCCATGAGAGCGCCAAGGATCAAAACCAAACCTTTCCATTTTTTTCAAATCCAAAACATCCAACCCACACTTTTCAAACCTCACACACCATTTCCTTTTCAAAGCGCTTCATTTGAAAACATTTTCCAAGACCAAAACATTTTTACTTAAAAACCAAATCTCCACGAATCCAAAACAAAGAGACGAGAAACAATACAGGAGGAAACTAGTGTCAGCGGGTGATTAGAGCATATGGTTGGCGGCCATACGCCAGTCACACCGTTGGCCACAGAGAGTATTTTAGGACAGTGTCCCCGGCTCCACAAGGCTTGCCAGACCCTGCGAGCTCACTAAGACCACTGACCTTACTCCCTTTTCATTTCCCTTAGACACGATCATCCGCAAGGACCAAAAACTCAGACAAACCTCAACATACTTTGGTAACTTGAGTCCCGCCACGAGGTGTGCTGGCCAGGCACCTTACTCGTAGTCAGGACATCAAGTCCCGACAACCTTAACTCAAGTCTACCGTGACTCTATCTCAAAAGAAAACGGCCCAAGAGAGCAAACCTTGCCCTCTGATACCATTTTGTCACGAACCAGGACGGGTCGCCATCTGCCCCGGCGCCCGACCCGGTCCGCGACATGGCCCGAAGGGCGTTCCCGATCCCCACGGGCTGGCACAAGTACCCGGGTATCAAGAGTAACCTGTGGGAACGATTTACCCAAAATGGTATACGCAAACACTAACAAGATAATAAAAATGAAACTAGGAATCGACAACCAAAGAGACCATTAAACTGAAATCAAAATTTAATGGTTTACAACTAGAACCAACGTCCAAAAATAAACGACAACAAAAGAGACTAAAACTATAACTCAAACCTCCAAGCGACAAGAGTGGTGTAGCATCTGCACGCCACAACACCAACCTGCATGAGAAGGCCACTAACAACTCGAACCACCACCGCTGAGCACGATGTCACAACCTGGAATACACAAGAAACAAAGTCTACATACACCCGAAGGTGTATGCAGGGTGTGAGCGAAAGGCCCGGTAGGACGTCACCCAATAAAAAGGTTTCATGCCACAACATCAAAAGGACAATTTAATGTGCTTATTCAAGTTATACTTTCGAAATGATTTTAAAGAAAACATTTACAAACCAAATGCTAAAGGAAAACACTAAAAAGAACTCATTTCACAAACACGGTTTTAAAGAGGAAGAGAAAGGTTCATTATGGGCACACACACACACACTCACACACACATACACACACACACACACACACACACACCCAAGTGGTCCTCCATATGCCGACGGAAGGCACCACGCCATCGATGGTAGAGCACTATGGGTAAATCCCCTGAGGTTCATCTAGCTCGAGTGGGACCCTAGAACCTCGTGTCTCGGTGAAACGTGGCTTAGAAGGCCACGACCCTCAGAAAACGTGGCTTAGAAGGCCACGACCCTCAGAACACGTGGCTTAGAAGGCCACGACCCTCAGATATCATACGTTTAGTTAGTGTTGCAATCGTCAATCCAGCTAAGTGAAACAGGGACGATACCCATCCGGTTCACTAGCGCACTAGTTCTAGTCCGCCCACCTAGATACCCAGGGTTTTCCCTTGTGCTCAATCAAGTTTCACATTCACATAGTATATTTCAAACAAGATATTGCACACAAAAGTCACCATTTGCATACCCAAACAACATTTCAAAAACTCACGCACACCAAAATACCTTTCCAAAAATACATATGTCATTACGTAATCATTTCGCAAATCCCCATTTGGCAACACTCAAAGAACAAAAACAATTCGCACAACTTAGAAAGCATTATTTAAAGAACACAACAAGGGTCGACGCAAATAAACACACCCAATTGCAAACAAGAGAGTCGTTCAAACCACTTGCTTAATAAATTATCCTTAAAACTAGTTTCACACCAACTACACAATTATCTGGACCATCTGCACCTAGAACCCAACTTGAAAATATTGCACCAAAACAACACAAATTTTTACGTGCAAAGGCCATTTTAAAATCAAATTCAAACTCAACTATTCTAAAACCTCACTTGCACCATATAACAATTGATTAAACAATTTTAGGATTTACCCCAATAAGGTCGAAATGAAAAACATGATCGTTTCTAAAGAAAGAGAAATTTTCAAACGCATACATGTCAAATAATTTTTTTTTAAACGCATTTCGCACAACCTGTAAAGCACGGCCAACCATTTATACAACAACAAACATATAAACAACAAGACCATACTATTTTGGAAATTCGATTTCATCAAACGAGTATGCCAAACCATTTTAAACATAGATCACATCACGCAATTAAATCATATAACATATTAAATTAACTAAACAACCAAATTAAATTATCCAGAGGATGTCAAGGCATGGAACCACCTACCTCAGAGTCGAAAAACCTCAAATATCATAGCAATGCTCCAAACGCGCATCAAAATCGCAGTGATCAACTCGAATTATACCCTAAAAACAAAATCGGACCAAAGATAACATCTAAGGCAAACCAAAAACCACATAAACTCTAATCAAGCCCCGCTAAATTGAAAGAAAGTAACTAGAACAACGAAGGGGGGTTTACCCAAGGTGTTGGTCGGGGGTAGGGGTGCGGCGCGAATCCGATTCCAAGGGGGAAAATGGTGCGACGGCAGGGCGGCGGGTTCTTGAAGGGGAGAGGGGGATGTCGGTGGTCCGTGATGGAGGGTCGACCAGAGCATGAGGTGTGCGCATGGGTCCGAGCGACTGTGAAAGTCTGCTGTCCGGGAGCAGCGGTGCGGTGCAGGGTCTTCGAGGGGGATCGCGCGACGGCGCGAGCCAGGCAAGCCGGCAGACAGCGCGGGCGAGGGGACCAGTAGATGGCGCGGCGAGCATGCCGGCAGGGGGGTGTCGCGCGATCCATGAGAGGCGAGAGAGGGTTTCGACGGGAGAGAAAAAAAAACAGAAGAGGAAGAAAAGGAGAAACGGGGGAGGAAGGGGGCGCGACCCTCAGCGCGCCGGCATGGGGTCCGAACCCTAGAAAATAATAATAATAATAATAATAGATGTAAGCTAATAATAAAATAAAAATAAAATAAAATAAAATAAAACTAATAATAATAATAACAACCTAAATAAATTTTTATCATTACAACTAACAGTAAAAATGAAATAACATCCCTCAAAATTAAAACAAACCATTAAATTTCATCACATTTCTTCTTTGATTTTATTTCCATTTTATCCCTCTTAAAATTTTATTTCATTATTATTAACTCTTTTGTTTAATTGGTTGCAACATCAAGCATGCGTGCGGAGAACCGAGCAAGGTCGCGCGGCTTTGACAGCAGCACGCTGAACGCCGAAAAGGCCAAAAAGTGCGTTTCAAAATAAAACTCAGAAATTTTAAGTTCGGCCTTGACCCGAATTATCTGATGCCCAACAGAAATAATAAAATAAATAATAAAAAAACGGGTGTGACATGGGTGATGTGGGATCGAATTCTCATTGATGTTTGACATCGCATGTTTGATCATGAGATGATACATAAATAAATAATAGTTATTTTGAAATTTATTTAATTATTAGCTTGCAATTATTAATTATTTATGGGGTTTATCACATCGAATATAACATGATGACCTCTATCTGGGAGGCCAGTATGTGTGAACGTTGTCGTCAGTTTTTACACAATTTGAGGAAGAAAGCCATAAAGAAAGCTGGAGTCACGGTTTTTTATTAGTCTCGCTGCGGTCATCGACCCGATTACATCTCCTTTTAGGTTTGAGATGGATTGTGATCATGATGGATGAGGGATAGTTTTCAGAGGATATCATCATCAGGTTGAAAAAACCGAGGGAGGCGGGAGCTCACATATAGAGTTGGTAGTTGTACATTCAGTACTCATCGACAACATATGGTAGGTACTTTTATTTTAATAATTTATATAACTTTAAATATAAATTGTTTGTTTTATATTTATATAAGAAGTTAAGCATCCCGATGTTATGAAGTACAATGTTTATAATATGGTACACTGATATTGTCACTGAAGAGATTACTGGTGGTTGACAGCGTCAGATTGTGATCAGTACAATTTTTTTTGAGTTTTAAAATTAATTGAAAATAATATTTTAACTATTTTAATTTCAAATTATGTTTGAAGAAGTCATATAAGGTCGTGACTTCTCACACGCATGATGAGAGTCGGACCAAGACTGAGGGTCAGACCACCGGTGCGTCAGGGTCTGATGACGCAACATAGATGCAGGCGGCTCAGTATGCTTTCGAGAAAGACTGGGTTGTTGGTATCAGTTCTCAATTAACGTCTGACAATTATTATGGTACTGTTGTGCGATCATCACCCAACTCGAGGGAAGCTCGTGGATAGTCGTCATCATCGGCTATAAAGTATGAGGAGAAGTTGCAAGCTCTAAATGAGGTTATAGGGACCCTGCGTAGGGAGCATGAAGACCTTCGTCGACAACATCAATAGCAGCAGAAGGAGCAATGTCGGTGACAGGAGCAGTAACATGAGCAGATGATGAAGCACATGCGACGAGTGACACAAGGTTTGTGGATGTAGTTCCCTCTACCACCGCCTCCAGATGACTCTCTCCCTTCATGATGATTGGTGTATTTTTTTGACGCGTTTATTATGATTAACTTTGAATGAACATATTATGTGTAATATTGTTATTAATTCAGTTGTCTACAATTTTTATATATTTTGTTTTTAAAATTTTTTGATGATTTTTTTAAATTGCGATGGGTTTAAAATCTCATCACAAATGCTCACGTATATATAGCTGGTGAAAACTTTTTTGCAGTGGAGGAATTACTCGTCGTAAAAAAATATTTTATGCAATGGAATGTCGCACAAAATAGCTTTTGCGCTGCGTTTTTTAGTCATGGGTTGCGACGAGAACATGTCGCAAATATCCGGTCACAAATAAATCACTTTTCAGGAGTAATCGGGTTCGTGGTGTCACTTCCTATCAGAAACGACCAATTATATCTCGACTGTTTAATCAATTGACATACTACTAATGACATGCTCAATGCAACTTACCTCGCTGCGACTTCAATATCATAGTTTTTGCCTTGCATTAAAGTGCATGATCAAATAGTATACACCGATAATAATCTCAAGTGAGGAGACCATTACACATGTTCGCAAATAAGAACTACCAATGACACCTTAAACATGTGATGTTCCTATTAGCGGGTCAATCCTCATGATCTCATCTATTCGAGATCAACGAGTGCGAATTTTAAAAGAAGATGTGTCAATGTTTATGAGTATCCAATACCTGATAGTCAAACATCAACTGTGTCCAGCCAGTATGATGTATCTAGATCATATGACATATGTTTAAAATTAATGCCATGGTATCTTGAAGTTCTAATTATAGTATTGTGACTGCTATAACTTTTTGATATGACAAGTAATCTAATGACATCACCATATAAATAGTGAACACAAAAATATCAACATTATTATGGCAAGTGTACACCATGCACAACTTACTGTATACACGATCTGATAATCGAAAAGTATTGTTCAGGTTGGGTCGAGGACACCCACTATTGCAAAAGTAGTTTAGTTGAGTTACTGTATTCTCTTGTCTCTCTTACACTACAGTTGTTTGTTTTCCGTAGAACAAGACTTGTTTTGAGCCACGTAAATTCACGCGTTCCTGTTGTCCGATGATTTAATTCCGTTTTAACCATGTGATGTGAGTGATCACAGAAGGTGTGCATGGAGTGTGTGGTTGGGATTCAATGCTTCTTAGTTTTGAGTACACTGATTCAGGCCGTTGTGCGTTTCAGGCCTTCTAATTACCTTGTTTCGTGCCTGAGGTTTTGAAAGTTGGTTTGTTCCAATTTTGTTGGTTAAGCACAACATGCTTTTACCACTAGATTTGACTAGATTGATTGGTTTTATCTAAATTTCAAAACAATAACTATTTGGTTGTCGTATGTCGTTGCGAGTGTGTTGGTGGGTGCCTATGTGATCAAAGAAAACAATCATCTTAAAATGCAACACCACGGTTGAATATATTTTTATATAATATTTTTTCATTTTTTTGTAAAATAAAATATAGTTATTTGGTAAATGTTTTTTTCAAATAATTATACAATTTTACTAACAAACAAAAAACAAGACTATATCAACAAGAATAATATAAAACAAAAGGAAATTTGATTTCATTTACTATAAATGGTCATATTAAAATATTACAATCATAACATCGCTCATAATTCAATATATTTTCATACAACATTTTATTAAAAAAACACATTATTATATAATATTGTTATACGATAAATACATTTACAAATAAAATAATTTCACTCAACGGAAAAAAAATTCTATAAAAGTGGCTAAATAAATTTAATATCATTTTCAATATTCTTTATATTAAAATATTTGAAGTATAAAGATATTCATAATTTATTACGCAGTCATAATATTTTACCAAAAATATTTCTGTATCTTAAAAATAAAACCGTATCTCGTAATAATAGTAAGAAAAAAAAAAAAAAAAAATTGTATCTCGGTCCCCTGACTCAATCGACTCGTCAAAACTTCGGGGGGCCGACGGGCTCCTGGGTCCGTTGCTAGCCGTCGATCGGGTTATGCAAAAACACACCAAAAGTAAATCCTAGCCGTCCATTTGTTATACCGCCGCTATATTTATACGGAGTCGATCCCTCAGATTCGTACGCCTGCTTCCCCCCTTGCAAGGTTCAACGCTTCCTCCCTGTTCTTCTGAAAGTCTCTGGTACGTCCCCGCCCTCCGTTTTCAATTTTCCGTTGTCCTGTCCCCTCCCCTGTCTTCATATATTCTACCTTTTGAATCTTGTATATGATGACGAAAAGACGTTGATTTTTGATTTTCTGGTAACCCGAACGGTTTCTTAATAAGCTAAGATCCGCTTTACCCTCTTCTGGATCGCCGTTAGGGTTTTCTAAAGTTGTTTCTGTTACGTGGAAACTAGGTTTTTCCTTTTCTGTTTGATCTTCTGCTAACATGTTTATTCATCTTCTGTTGGTCTTCTACCTCTCAGCCTTTTGATCTGCAGGCTTTTCGGTCAGATAGATCTGTTTTTCTGTAGTTGGATGCGTGCTAGGGTTTTCATAAAACTGGTTCCTCTTTGCAATGTTTATCTATCTTCTGTTACTGCCCTTACTTTTTAAACAGTCGTTTCGTTTGGGGATTAAATTAGGGTTTCATGGGTTCCCAAGGATTTGTGCGTGTTGAACAAGATTTCTTTTTTCATCGTGTCTCGATTCTAATCGTCAATGTAAAATATAGAAATGGCTCGTACGAAGCAAACTGCGCGCAAGTCTACTGGTGGAAAGGCCCCGAGGAAGCAGCTCGCTACCAAGGTTCCTTTTTTATTATCCATGATTGTAACATTATCTTCATTTTTTTCCCTTCCCATTACATCGTTGAATGATGTTGTTTCCAGGCTGCCCGTAAGTCTGCCCCGACCACAGGAGGGGTGAAGAAGCCCCATAGATATCGTCCTGGAACTGTCGCCCTTCGGTCCGTCACTTCCATCGTTTGAAGAATTGCATATGCGCTCTTTCTTGCATGATCTCATTGGGGTTTTTCAATTGAATGAATGCAGTGAAATTCGGAAGTACCAGAAGAGCACTGAACTTCTGATCAGGAAACTGCCATTTCAAAGGCTGGTTCGTGAAATTGCTCAGGACTTCAAGGTGCGTCAATCCTTATTTCCCTCAACGTTTTTTACGGATCTGCATTTTGATCGAATGTTGTTAATTCTGCCAGCGTGATTAATAATGGTTTTGAATCTTGTTTTTGGGTTGGATGCAGACCGATCTGCGTTTCCAGAGCCATGCCGTGTTGGCTTTGCAGGAGGCAGCTGAGGCGTATCTTGTTGGGTTGTTTGAAGATACCAATCTCTGCGCCATTCATGCCAAGCGCGTGACGATCATGCCCAAGGACATTCAGCTGGCGCGCCGGATCCGCGGCGAGAGGGCTTAGTTGCTGAAGGCCTTGTGGTTTTATGAGAAACTCTGCATTTATAATCTTAGATTCCCTTTTGATTCCCCGTTTTAAGAAAGATTATTACTAGAACATGACTGGTTTTGTCTCAAGCCGTTTTAGTGTTGAATGTCTTCTTTTCTTAGCATTGTTTCAGTTACGCGTTGCTGAATTTGCCCTGAATGTAATGTTATTAAATATCATTTCAACTCAGTAATGAATCGTTGTTCAATCGGTGAGTAATTTAAACAAGAATCATCCTTTCAACTTGGTAATGAATCCTTGAATCACTGTTTGACCGGTGATTTACTCTGCTCAAGAGCTTGTTTATTTTTTTGTTTACTGTTGAAGTTGTTTGTTTCTTGCTCTCTAGCCCTTGCTGCGGTTAGGGTGGTTTTATTAGTGAGTTTTTGTTGTTGGGATTGAGGGGACTAGAGTAGTCTTCGGTTCAGGTTTTGAACCGAATGATCCAATCCTCCCGATGAAGGCAAAAATCCAGATGAAACTTTCACTGTTCACATGGGAATAGTGACGAAGTTTCACTGGAATTCACTGTTTTGGTCAACACTGGAACTGGATAAATTTGATGGATTGAGGCGTTGCTGTTGTGGATGGTTTGGGGATTATGTAGGCGAATGGGTACTCCCTCACTAGGAGTAGCTGGATTTTACATATTGCTACTGAGAACAGTGTTGCCTTAAAACCCATTTTGAGGGGTTTTCAGGCACTTTTTGGTCTCATAAAACACTTTGATTGTTTGTGGAGAAGATTTATAGATCAAAAGTTATAATCGTCGTGAGTCGTGTTTCATTTTTACTTAAAAGAAAGTTATGAAAAGGCAATCCTTCTCGCGAAGCAAGCTTTGGTTCATGGCTTATGTTCGTGAAGCATCTTTCCATGAAGAACCCCGAGTGTCCGCGGAGCGACTCATCAGTATGTGGACTAACTTAGTTCGCGGTTTTGATGAGGTAATTCCGTCTGTCCCCTTTTGTTAAGAGAAACCGTTCGTGACCAAATAATGGCTGATCCTATGCAGTTTCAAGCCTCCATAACTGACCCAATGAAAAATCAGGAGACCATGGACTTTTTGACCCGATTTTGTTTGCAACTAGTTCTTCGCCCGTGCGCTATAAAGTAATTATTATTATTAATTATAGAATATAATTTATCAAACACAATAATTAATATTAATATTGAGAATATTTAAAATATAAATGACAAATACATAATGGAGTAAAAGTATTTGAGGAACAAATGTTACATAATGAGCAGTATTCTCTATCAAATATATAATGAACACAAGTTACAGAAAGACTGAATGAATGGGAACACAAGTTACAAAAAGACTGAATGAATGGGAACACAAGTTACAGAAAGACTGAATGAATGAGAACACAAGTTATAGAAATTGAGGAATAAAAGCTACATAATGAACAATATCAGATGTAATAAGATGTTCCATAACCCATAACTGGATTTTCTATCAAGTTTACAGAATGACTGACTCAGAATATTTGCACCTTTCTCTTCCTCCACCGGAACCATTAATTTCTACATTAAAACAACCTTGAATGAATCAGTATTTATTTGTATAGTTCAGACTTAGTTTCATAGTACACCCCCATCTCCCTCATCACTGACATAGTGACCACGTTAAAAGCTTTTGAGTTAAAAGCTTCTGATCAAAGATCCATGCAGACACTATAGAAGGGGACCTAATTTCCTTTATTCAATGTAGTATTTTTTAAGAACTAACTTTGATCACTCTATCTGCATTGTATGAATCAAAATATTAAAAACCATTATTTTTTCTGTCTTCTTATTTTATGTGAGAAGTTTTATAAGGGATTTTCACAGTTAATGAGACTAATTCCATCAGAAGGTAATGAAATATGTTCATACTATTTCTATGAGATGGTACTAAGGAATTTGGGGAAATTGATGATGAATGACATGACTTCCAATATCACGGTGGATGTTGTTGATCAAACCATAGCCATCATCAAGCATTGTTAGCCCCCTGACAATTCCTCAATTCCTATCCAAAAAGTAAGGAACTAATGAAAGCAGTTGTGGGTGATGAAATAAGTCCAATGATGTTAGTGGTAAGGACAACAAATTGGAAACAATTCATTCAATCCAAACTTATTATCCAACCCTTTCCATTAGAAAATATAATATCATATGTTCATATGCTAGTAATATTGTTTGTGATAGAAACTTTTGCAGTGATTTGAATGTCATACCTTGTTATGGTGCCAATAAAGTCTTTCTTCATGACCATAGTGGTGAAATTAAGTCATTGAATCAAGAAACATAACAAAAAGGTGTCAGTAAAAAAATGTTCCACTACTGTAAAATAAAGATAAATCACAAATAAAATAGAAATCAATATGAAAACGTATGAAACCTTATTGGTAGAAGTAAAAAATAAACTAAAACATGATCCACTACTCAAAGAATTTGATAACTAAAATAAAATAGAATAAAATGCTCCACTGATCCAAAAAAATGTCAATTCATATTTAGTTCAACTAATATAAGTATCCAGTGGTCTAATACATGATCCAATGCTCTAAAACACATTATACACTACTCTAAAATACATGATACTGTGCTATTAAAAATGATCCAATGATAATAAAACACAAGATCCACTGCTCAAACAAATCACATGTTCTGCTACCCAAAAAAATGCATGAGTCACTACTCAAAGAAAAAACATATTCCACTATAATGAATGATCCAATACTGAAATACAATACATGATCCAATACTCAATTTAAATACATGATCCACTATCGTAAAAAATGATCCACTTCTCTAAAACATGTCAAGTCAGATTTAGTAGAACTGACTAATAACATTTTGAAGTTAAATTCTTGATGACCAATATTAAAACATTTCATGAAATTAAAGGTATTGTTGTACCTGGATTTTTAGTGGTGAGGAGTTATAGTGGTGGAATAAGAGGTAATAAGCCATGAGCTGAGCACCTACACAGTCATGCAATATGTTTACCTGCAGATACCATAATATTTAAAAATAAGAATACATACTGTGTATGACTAATAGGGAAACACTTTAATAAGAAATCCATAAATATGTATACAAATCTGTTAAAACACTAAGTATGAGAAATTCAGAAATACTTCCATAAGCATTCCAGAAATATCTATGTTTGACTAATAGGGAAACAATTGCACATAAAAAATCTGGAATCAATTATGTTTCAACAACTTGTAGGCAATTATATAAGTTTCGGTGTCATCTAAATGTAGGTACACTGAACTGATATCTCAAATATATTCATTGACATGGTATGTAGAACCATCTAGAAATGTCAATGGGGGATGAAGACATATCCAAGACAAGTCACAAACAGATAAAGACATGATTCACTACAACAACATAAAAATAAGAACATAATCAAACATAATTTCAAACATATATCAAGTGAAGGTTTTTAAAGATTAGCGTTGAATTGAAATATTTTATTCTAAAACATAGATAGTGATTGCCTCAATTTGGTTTTACGTTATTTTTCAAAACATTGATAGTGATTACCTTTATTTGGTTTACATTTAGTAGGGTAAATGGGGGAAAGAGAAATATATTCATTAGTGCATATGAAAGATATCAGAAATGCAAACAAAAATACCAAGTGCAGTATACAATACAAACCCTACAGTGAACACTAAAACAAAAGAAACATATATTATACAAAACTCAAAGCAGTGGACATCGGGTTCCTGCTGGTAAAACACAAGTATTTATACTCACCAAATCCTTCCATTATGATGATTAGAAGGAATTCAGAGAAGTCACTACACCATGAATGAAACGCGACCACTCCTGACCCCATGCATAGGATAGAATCAGTAACCGAATAGGACAACCATCTCCCAATGTCAACTAAAACCCACTGATGTGCTTCTTGAAGACACCTCTGTACCTCGCAGACTGGACTGGGATGCTCCCATATGCAGGGGTTGGTCCAGTGCTAGGGCAGTCCCTGGCCTAATGTCTGATGAATTCCCCAAATCGTTCTTCATCCTATTTTTTGTATTTCATGAAGTACAATTCTATTGCAGAAGATCCCTTGATCTATTCATGTGCAGGTTGAGTCACCTGCAACATATAAATAAAAATAATCAATATTCATCTTAAAAAAATGAAAAGTGCATTATTAAAAATAATTTTTACACAATTGATAAGGATACCCATTGGTTGATTACCTAAAAATAATAATTGAGTAAACTATATATATTTGAAATATGTTGTTGAAGGTACCTATGAAAACAATGTATATTGACTTTTAATCTGAACAAAGCTACCCTAATACATACATTGAACAAAAGTAACTGTATTTTTATTGAGTAGAGTGATACATTACAATACTCCACCTTGGGATTTAGCTCAAACTCAATACACAACTCAAACTCAGTCAAATACTGGTTTTCAAAATTCAAATTTGATTTGATTTTTAAAATGAACTAATCAAACCCACCCATTTAAGCACACTAATGTATACAAAATTAAAAACAAAAAACATATAAAATGAATTTATAAATATTTTAAAATAATAAATATAAATTATCAATAATTTATATATTAAAATATCAATTTTTTGATTAATCTCATTAAATACTGGACGAAACTCACAAGATGCTCAATATAGTTGAATTCAAGTTGTTGTATAACTTTAGTATGTTGATCTCAGGTTCATCTCAACAAATATAAAGTGAAACTCACAGACTTTCAAGTAAAACTCATGAAGAATATGATTATCACTGTATCATTTACCCCTTGAGTTGTAAACAATATAAACTTCCATACATCCTATCCTCTTGAAGAATTAGTTGGTAAAACAAAATACACACATCAAACCTCGTTGAGCCATAAATGATACACATCTCTTAAGTTTCTCCTTCATGGTTGTAAATTGAAGGCATTCATTCCATCAGCCCATGCACATTCATCAATGTTTCTGTTCATCGCTATGTTGGGATGAGAAAAATAAAAGTACGTCTAGCAACTCTTAGACATGACCCACTAATCTACACCTTTGCATCTTTCTACAGATCCATTGAATTTTCCTCTGAGATGAATATCCCAGAATGGAGACAAATCTCACTAAATCACAACATAATCATATGAAAATAATACTTTGTCAATATACAGTGGAGTCAATAGTGAAGGGAAAAGGAAGAGTTATAAGGTAAAAAAGAAAACGTTTTTATAGTAACAGAAAAACTACATTGTTAGACACAAAAAAACACATTATAGAATAAATTAATATAGCTTCTGGATACAAACAGAATCCAAAAAAAAATCAGGTGGTCAAATTCAATGATTCCACTACATGTAAACAAACAGTTGTTATAAGGGTGCATACCTTTAGAAAGTATGTCCGTTCAACGATTTCTTCAGGAATGAAATTCTAAAGCTTTTCAAATACTACGACAGTTCATAAACATCAACAAATATCAAGCTCTGGGAGTCTTACCACTTGCATCTGTGATAGTTCACGACTCCCCATGGATGATAAGCTGCAGTTGGGAGGCTTACCACTTGCATCTATCTGCTCCTTCTGCCTTAAAAATTCAGAGGACTGCCATCACCTGCTCTTCACCTGCAACCATGACATGAAAATCTGGATTCAAAAAAACTATATTGTTAGACACAAAAAAACATATTATAGAATAAATTCAGATAGCTTCGAGATACAAACAGAATCCAAAAAACCCCAAAAAAAAATCAGGTGGTCAAATTCAATGATTCTACTACATGTAAACAAACAATTGTTATAAGGGTGCATACCTTTAGAAAGTATGTCCGTTCAATGATTTATTCAGGAATGAAATTCTGAATCTTTTTAAATACTGCGACAGTTCATAAACATCAACAAATATCAAGCTCTGGGAGGCTTACCACTTGCATCTGTGATAGTTCACAACTCCCCATGGATGATAAGCTGCAGCTGGGAGGATTACCGCTTGCATCTATATGCTGCTTTTGCCTTAAAAATTCAAAGGACTGCTATCACCTGCTCTTCACCTGCAACTATGGCATGAAAATCTGGAATCATATTGAAGTTATGTTTCATTGAAATCTACATACGAATGGTGACATGAATGCCTTAATGAAAAATGCGCTCAACTTGGACATGATTGATCAAGTTAAAAACCTCTTCTGTTCACAGTATTATTTCTAGCAATGATCATATTTGGAAACAAAGAAACTACTTGAGATTTTAGGAAAAAAAATTTCCCTTCAAATATATTATTATCTACATTATGATGGATATCCAAATGGCTTCCACATTAAAGTTAGGATGCATGAGCAATTCAATGGAGGACCTTATTATAACCAAAAATCTAGGGGTAAGTGGTGTACCTAGGATCTCTAAGCAACCCAGTTAGATGAATGCCTCCCATATCAAAGTTAACATTGATAGTGCTTCATCAGAGACTCCTGACCCTATAGGTTTTTCTATGTAGATAATAAAGATTCATGTAGTATTGCATCATATCTAAATGAATATATTGCAAAGATGAAGGAATTATAATCAGTAATCCAACAAAAAACCCCAACATTCAAGGACCAATATTATATATATAGTGGTGTGAAAGTAAAGGTAAAAAGAAAGATATGTTTGTAAATTAACATGACAAAAATAATTCCAAAATCTAACAACGATAGTTTCCAGCCACTCAAAATTTGATTCTAGAGAATCTATAAGTTTTCTACTTTTATTTTATGTAATTGGAATAAATTCTATGCTACATCAATTGTAAAGAAAAGGTTAATTCTATAACATGATAAGTTAGGAAACATTGTTAACACAACATCCTTTTCTATAAAGACCGCTTTCCCTTCATAGTGTCTCAGATCTCCAAAATAATTGAGAAATCAGCTAGAAAGCACAATATTTAACTCGAAACCAATGATTACCCAATTCTATAAGGATATTTCTTAAAGTATATTTCACATACAATGAGAAAGAAAATGAGAAAGTTATCCAATACAAAACTGAGTACCATAGAGAAAGAATTGAGGATGTATTAAAAGAACAATAATAAAAAATATAGCATGTATTTGTTCAGGGGGTAAGAAGGATCAACCAATTTAGCGTTAACAACACTATTTAATTGAAATTTCTTATACAATAAATGAACAGAAACCATATATTTAATAAGATATTACATAGAAGAAGAAACATGTATAGAAGAGTTCATACAGAACGAAAGTTCAAGATAAGGCTTATTGGCCTACTACCAGCCAAATAAGCATAATGAATGAACTATTTACTCACGAACCGCAAAGAAATAATAAAAATGCAGTATGGAATATCAAAGTTTTTAATCCAGATAAAAGTATGAACATATTAATAAGGAAGTTCAATATGGACATTCACATGAATGAATAATGAGAAAAGGAACCTCTCAACATACATGATGTAGTATGGTAAAAAGAAAGAAATAAACATACCAACATATTACCTTCGTGAAAAATGGCACCTTAAGAGTACTTTGGGTGCATATTATTTTTTCACCCTAAACCTATATTTTTCATGCAAGTAATAAAGAAAAAAACAAGTTGAAAAGAAATGAGAAGTAATTTTTTAGATCATAACAAATTGATAAGAAATACACGTGTGTTTATGTGCATGAAAACACACATGTATCCTGCAAAAATACTACATGCAAGAACCATAAATCAAATCTTACTTGAGAGAACACTATTTTGTTTTGAAAAATTTAACTATTAGAAATTAGGGCTTTAGTAATTTCATCACATGTTTCACCCTATCTACATCAAACTAGAAAAGGTTTATAGAAGAAAGAAGGTGATACAATGACATCTAGCACAACATTTGAGGTGCACTACAAAATTCAGTTCATAAAAAAAGATATTTGAATTGTAACTATAAAAATATGATTAGATTTATATTTTATGTTTGGAAAAGTACAAGGCGAAAAAATAATATGTTAATGTACTCTAATCAAAACCAAAAACTGAGAAGTGAAGTGAACACAGATGCCCATTACGAAGAACAGATGTTCCCCCTTTCTTGTGGGTTGCATGCCAACGTGCCATCATTAGAATGAACACCAACCACATCAACCTATGGTAGAAATGAAGGGGTGAATAACCTATGAAAAAGGAACCTTGTACACATAATAAAATGTAGAGGAGGATCCAATCCACTGGGAAAATATAACTGGTTTTCTCCTTAGTATTTTCCCCCTAAAAAAGTAAAGAAATAAAAAGACATTGACAATATTGTTTTCATAGCATATAAGCAATAGTTCAGAATGCAGTTGGGCAGAAATTGGAAATCATGGAAATAAATTTAGACCTGGAATTTGATTTTGATCGCATCATGGGGTTAAGTTACAATCCAAGAAACAATGCTGGAAAAGGCCCTCAACATCGCATCAATAAAACTATGATTAGATTTATATTTTATGTTTTGAAAAGTACATGGGAACAAAATAATATGTTAATATCACTCTAATCAAAACCAAAAACTGAGAAGTGAAGTGAACACAGATGCCCATTACCAAGAATGGATGTCCCCCCTTGCTTGTGGGTTGCATGCCAATGTGCCTTCATTAGAACCAACACCAACCACATCGACCTATGGTAGAAATGAAGGGGTGAATGACCCATGAAAAAGGAACCTTGTACACATACTAAAAAGAAAAGGAGGCTCCAATCCACTGTGAAAACATAACTGGTTTTCTCCTTATATTTTTTTCCCTAAAAAATTAAAGCAATACAAAGACATTGACAATATTTTTTTCATAGCATATAAGAAATAGTTCAAAATGCACTTGTGCTGAAATTGGAAATCATGGAAATAAAGTTAGACCTAGAATCTAATTTTGATCGCATTAGGGGTTTAAGTTACATTCCAAGAAACAACACTGGAAAAGACCCTCAACATCACATCAATAAACGCCTGTTTAAGCCGGTTGGGCTTCTCCATCTACTCCAAAAACACTGAAACCTACGGATCATCATTCCCCATTTCAAAATTTAATCTTCACGTCAACCAAAACGATTGAAAAATACCAAGAAAGTGGCATGAAGATAGAGAAGGATACGTTGATTCGATTCTAGGGAGAATATTGCATGACAATAATGAATATACTGTGTCCATAGGGAGTAATTCAGGGAGCTGTGCAAATGAAGGCAACGAGAGAAGATAGACATCGATTAAAACATCAATGAATGGAAACTAAATCAATCAACATTTAACATTAAATAATGTTTGTGTAAATGGAGGGTTACCTCCAATATAGGTGACGTAATTCTTGAGCCAAAGATGTCTCACAAAATTCTGTTGATATCGTATGAGATCGGTGGTTGCTTAAGTGAATTGTTCATAATAGACAATGTGAGCTCAAAGTCAACTACAAATATAATCGATGGTAACAACACAATGAATATCAATGAATGGAAAATGAATCAATAAAAATTTAAGAGTTAAGAATGTCCAGGTAAATGCAAGGTTACCTCCAATATAGGCGACAAAAATCCTAAGCCAGATCTGTATCGAAGGAATCAAATGATATCGTATGAAAACAACGAATGATGAAGCGATTAATTTGGAGTAGACAATACGAGGTCGAAGTCATCCTTCAAATATGATAACCTCATGACAATATCAGTCTAATGGATAAGATTTCCCATTGAACCAGAGGACTCAAACAGAGTGGAACATCTGAAGTGGTTTGCAGTAAGAGAAGTAGTTTTAGGGAACCCTGGGGGGGAGATTGCCTGGTGGTTTGAAAAGAAGGCAGAGTCAGAGCAGATAGAGAACACGTGGAGGTGGAGCGATCAGTAGAGGCCGCGAGCGGACGAGGATGAATAGGCAGAGGCAGAGCAGAAATGGACTGAACCCTAATCGCAGTGGAGGGAAATCCCAAGCGAGGAACTGTGGGGGAAATGAAAGCACAGACAAGGATGTGCAATATTGGAGGGAGGGATTGTAGTATTTTAGGTGACGTGGCCGCATACTCTAGTGACACATAAGCTGGAGTAACCCAGCTTTAGTATAGATAATAGATACCTATAACCTTATCCTTTATCCTATAGAATGAAATGTGTCAAGATACTCCTAAGGACTTCTTGAAACATCTCAAAAAAGTTTTGAGGTTAATCCCTATTGAACTTGAAAAGAGAATATGTTTTATTTTATTTAAACAGAGTATGCAGTGAAAAATAAAATCAAATATCACATTAATTTTTATAGTGGCTTGAGATATAAAGATTCCTCAATCCACTTCCCCAATATCTCTTACCCTTATTAGGATTTTATGCAGGATTAACAAAAATCCTCGAAACACTACACTTGAGAGTGTTTAGAAACAAATAAGAGATTGAATTTGGTTGGAGAAATTCTTTACAGAAGCATTTAGATGCACATAGGTGACATATGAAGAGATATTTAGAGGAATAAATGCTTGTCTCCAAAGTGTAGTCCTCAAGAAGAAACCCCAATTTTGGTGTAGATAATACATAGATAAAGCAATAACTAATTTGAACTTTGCAACACCTTGACAAACACATAATAACAAATTAATAGAACTTGTATGTCTCCAAAGTACAGTCTTGAAAACTTCAACGAGCTGTAAAGAATAAAAAGATGATTTGAATGAAAGCTTTGGATGAATACACAGTAGCAGCAAATATAAATCCTCCACTGTAATCATGAAAGTTTTGGTGTTATCTTCAAAGCAAGATATTTAGATTATCGAGATCCATTGAAATTAGAATAAATAAGCAACCCAAGTTAATTTAGGTTAACATATTCGAAAAATTCTCCACATAAATTGCGTTTTCAGTGCATTTGAAATTTAAAATTCAAAAGCCATGAAAATTCATAACTTCCATTTGAAATTGAAACAAACTAGTTCGTTGATGTATATCTTTTGAAATGGGATTGGAATTATTTTATTAATATATTTACTCTAGCAAAATTGTATTAGAAATATTGAAATAATTCAAAATTCCCAAATAGGATTCCAAAACGTAGAGTTCAATACCAACATTTGGTTCTTAACACAAGGTATATCACCAAAGTGAGGTTCCTTACAAAAGTGAGGTTCCTTACAAAAGTGAGGTTCCAAAACATGTCTTTCAACTCAAATGTGGGGTTGGACACCAACGTTAGGTATAACTATATTTTTTGGATAGTGAAACATCCTTCTTTTAAACGACCAGAATACTTAACAGAATATTCTTACTTTCAAATATAATCACCAAGACCGAAAAAAAGCTTTCAGAATTATAGGAAAAGTAATTTATTCAATTAAAAAAAATGTAAACATTAAATTCACTCAAAAATAACTGTATTAGTAAAAAAAATGAGAGTGTTTGTGAGATTCAAAATCAATGAAAAACTTAATGGATCAACATTTTTATGCCCAAAAATATTTTTTTGATAATCATAAAACCCATAAAAAAACACAAAAACATACATGTTTGTAATTTTAAAATAATAATTACTAAAGACACAAACATAGTCCAAACTCACAAAAACACATGAACATACATGTTTGCAATTTTCAATCAAGAATCACTGAAGACATATTTGTAATTTTTAAACAAGTATTACTAAATACATAAACATTGATAAAGATTTTTAAGCGAATGGGTGAATTTTGTGTTTCCATATTTCTCCCCCTTTTTGTGAGATAAAAAATAATGTATTAAAATGAATAAAACACTGTTAATTTTGTACAGAACTGTAAGTGAAGTTTATGTAAGCCAAAGATAATTGTATTTTAAAATAGATAGACTTAAAATAAAAGAACAAATAAATATAAACATAAAGAGAACAAAAAATGGTAAAATAACTTTAATTTTATAAATAATTACAGATTAAAATAAGAATTTCATCTCAAGAAAAAAAGGTTAAGGTTTAAGGGTAGAGTAGGACTGATAGCAGGTTTAGTTTCCTTTGAAGATGAGGCAGAGGTTAGAGAATATAGAAGAGTCTTATGTGTTGGAGGTGGTGCCTTAGAACCAACTTCTGTGTACTTTATGATGACATGTATTCATAGTTTTGAATATTAATAAATTATCTATCACATCATGATTGTTCTTCTGCCTAACATAGCATGTGATAATGTCCTAAGAGTAACTGTCACCCTAAAAGGTCATAGTAGTTCCTTGCTATAATGAGAACTCAAAATTGTTATGAAAATATTCTTAAATATATATTCTATAGCCGAATAATATCATTTGAGGGACACAAGTGATATAAGCTATCAGAAGTGGAGACTCATAGGACTTTGATGCATTTTCTCAAGGTGTACGCCTGTGGTAATATCTAGTGTAGGATATTATGCGAATAAGATCCGTTAGTAGGAAATCCACATTTATATGTGTCATTGGATGTTCTTATATGCAGATGTGTGTATTGATCCTTAGACTTTAAGATTATTATTAATGAGTATTATGAGTGGTGTACTTTGATGTATTGACAAAAATCACGACGACATATGTTCGTGGTGAGGTAAGATACGCTGAATACATCACGAGTAATATTGCATTAATGAATAACGCAAAAAAACATTTCCCCTTCCATTCTTTAATGGAAGTTGATATCTCAGGTACATAACCTAAATGAATCCATGACTATGGTGTTCTATAGGCAAGTTTGTTTTCCAGGAAGTCAAAGAAAGAGACATCGAACACATAGGTTGATGAAACTGACATGCAACCTGCTTGATTAGAGATATCATGTTAAAGAGATTATATTACACAGTAAGCATCTGTATGAGGTATTACATCATTGTGATATTGACTTCTTTCTCTATGGGTTCCTTGTCGTGTTACTAGACGCTAACCTTGGACTTTAGGCTGTTTCGACTAATGCCACTGAGAAAGAGGCATAGAGGGTCACAAACTAAGTGTATCCAGAATCTCAATTAAATAATAATAATATTATTTATTATTTAACAAGTTGAATAAATATTATTCCCACATGTGGTTTAATAATTATTCATGTTTTCTTGATCTCATATATTCTGTCACTAATTATTCGAGAGAATATAGTGTGACTAAAATATTTAATAAATATATATTTACTATTTAGTGAATATAATATTTATTTATTTATGGGTGAATAATACAATGATATTTATTTAATAAATAAATAATCATTATTCAAGGTCTAATAAATATTGTGGAGGAATGATAGACTGAGTTTAATGATCTGGTGAGAAATGATAAAATATTGAATATTATTTGATTAAATAATATTTAATATAATTCACAAGTTCATCGCATGTCAAGAAATAATAATAATAATATTATTATTTGACATGAGGTTCCACAAAGATTAAATAAATAATAAGGGACACTTGTGAAATTATTTATTTCTAACCCTAATGATATATAAACCCAATTATATTATTTTCTCATTGAGCTAATTCATTTGTTTTGGATATGCACAACGAATTTGGAGAATCCTATCAAGACCTAGAGAGATCCCTTCTCCAAGAATGATTCCAAGAACAGAGAAGGATCTTCCTTCACCTCCCACTCTCAAGTCAAGAGAGATCAAGGAGAACGCTTTGAAAATAGTTCTCGAGGTGATCAAAGGTGGATGACACAAGTGATAGGATCTGTCGTGCTATCACCCCAAGATTCATACAATGACGTTCATAGATTTGTGGAACATGTGTGGATATCCGCTAGAGGGAATATTCTCTTGATTCTTACAATGAAACGATAGTACAACACATATATGTTGTCAGATCCATTAGTGAAGAAATAATTCCAACAAGGTAATTTTTTAATTAATTAAATTGATTATAAATAATATGTGAAAATCCTCTCTCTGGTTTTGACGTTCTATCCCTTGTATATATTCATTGATTCAATTCCGTAGATCACAACGTTTATTGCTGTGTAAATATCAGATTGATCATCAATCATGATAAAAAGAAAAGTTAGGCATGACTCATCGCATGCTTCCAATACGCCCGAGACCTACAAGTGATATCAGAGTGGTCACATAATTATTTATAATTATTTAAAGATCATTGATGATTTATAAATTTATCATTTAGTTGTCAATTCAAGTTTAATCGTTCTTTTAATACGAATTGCGAGATATGCTTCTTCTTCCTTCATTTCTCGGAGATCTAATCAAAACGATTAATTTTATGAACAAAATAAAATCGAAGATCTCATTCGAAGGTTCCAAGGATTCTGACTGGAAAACACATGAGTGCATGCTGTGTAAATGGAGTTACACGCCGTGTACTTGTGTTCAATGCATCTATAATTAATTCAGAAATTAATTCAAATTGTGCGCATTGATGACATGCAGTGCATTTATTTCTTACACCGCATGTTGATCGGGACGACCAGACACATGGTCAACCAGAGTACACACTGTGTAGCCCATGCACACGACATGTAGTCCCTTTGAGACTATGTAACTCGGAGACCACACGCCGTGTAGTTTCTTATACATGCCGTGTACTCCAATTTTCTAAGGCACGATTTACACACCGAGTCCCTAGGTGTGTGCCTCAGATTGACGATGAGAGACACACACGCCATGTAGCTCCATGTACACACCGTGTACTTAAACAAAATTACACAGATTTAAAATTTTATTTATTATATTGTGTAAACCTTATCAACATGTGCTTTTGTGTGGTCATTAAGTTGATAGGACACACCATGTGATAAGTTTTAATATATATATATATATATATAAATGTTTAATTAATATCTGTGCAATGTTCAGATCTGCATATCATGTATGATTCGTATTATAGTTGTTACTCTATGGGCATTGAAGCATAACACATGACAAAAAAAAACCATGTAATTTGTGTAATTATTAAGTTGGTAGTACATGTCATAAAAGTAAACGATAATCCATTTATTCCATATGTCACAAGAGTAAACAATATACGAGTATAGTACATGTTGGGTAGATTCAGACGGGTATTCATCATGTTTCCTCCAAGGTATATTTATGTACACAGTTAATTTTAAATAAATTTATTTAATTTGTTTAAAATTATGATGGATGAGAATCTCAAGGAAATTCAGATGAGAATTAAGATAAAAGAATTTATTAATTAAAGAAGACAATTAATTGATTTGAGCACGATTTATCTTAAATAAGAACTGTTGGACTCCTCTTGTGTTAATCATGTTTTAATGATCACAAATCCTATACATTCTGTAAAGCTTTTTAATCATGAATCTGTCTCAAATAATGTGTACAGATGGTTAGTTTCTTTATGCTTTACATAAATGTTCTCAAGATCTTAATTTCTATAAACCATGTTTGATTATTATAAACTATATTTAACTTTGGTCTATAATGATTTTTTATGAATGATTAAGTCTAATTCACTCTGTGAATATTACTGCTCAAGTTTGTATATAGATATTTGGCTAAGTCTGAGAAACCATGAATCTGCCACTGGTTCTGTTTTTCTGGAAAAGGACCCAGACACCGTGACCCAGAAACCATGACCCAAACACCATGAACAGACACCGTGACCCATACATCGTGACCCAGACACCGTGAACCAGACACCATGACCAGACACCGAAACTAGTTTTAGATCTATTGAAGTCTGTGACACCGGTTCCTTGATAAGACACTGTTTGAAGTTTGGCAAAGGACCAGACACCGTGATCCTAACACCGAATCTGTGCTACCAATTCATGATCTCTGTAAAACTATGCCATTATAACTGTCTTAATGCTCAAAGTTAAATAAGGAGAAACCGTTTCATGGAGACACCGCTTCATGGAGACACCGCTTCATGGAGACACCATTTCCAAGTGACACCATTTCCAGACAGAAGTGACACCGTTTCCAGACAAATTGTGACACCATTCTTTAATCTATTTTGTTGTTTTCGATTTAATTTCTAACGGTCCTATTTGATTCTTTTAAATGCATTGACATAATTAATATTTCTTTGTATTCATATCACCTGATAGTACGAGGTACGAGGTAAAAAATACATGCATCCTATCGGCTCCAACACATGCACTCCAAGAATAAAAAGAAAAGTGTGGCCCAGAAACAAAGTGGCATGGGATAGAAAATAAGCACGAGCATTCTTGCGAAAAGAACCAATGCGTGCAACAAGATACATCTGAAAAACACATGAAGCATTCACAAATCCAAAAGCTATATTTCCATAGATCAGAGTCAAGAACATATTCACAATACCAACTCCACGAAGAACATGATCGATATCTAACTAGAAACTAGAGCACCAGACTTGCGATACTCAGTTTCTTGCAAGAAGACTCAATTCTTGCATCTACTTCATCCTAGAAGTCTAGAGTTTCATAGAATAATACTCGGAGCACTTATAACCTTATATCATCATCTTTGCTCTGTTGTGTATTGTTTTTAGATTTCGAGCAGTGTGTTTGTGTCTGTATAAAAACACGCACTGTCTCCTGCACTAAAATGAAGGATATAAGATATCCTTCATATCATATCTTTTTACACTTGTTTAATCCCATGGATAATTTTGGAAAAGGTTCTTGTGTGACCTAGTAGATCATACTCACTAAGAACTTTGGAAGAGGTCGTGTGACCTGGACAGTCCTATGCACTGTTGTTTACCCTGATCCAGGGTGTGGATCAAGTTTATTAATATAAAATGCTTGGTGGTAGGTGATCACCAAGTGGAGTGGATTAGGTCTCGGCTAGAGACTGAACAACTTGTTTTATATCTGTTGTGTTGTTTAATTTAGTGTTCTCTGTTTTACTACATAATTCAGAAATCACTATATTTACTTTGATAATCAATCTTGGAAAGAAGTTATAATTGTTTTTCCTTACTAGAATAGCTTCAAAAGTAATATTAATAACTAATATTAAGATTACTGAGAATTAATCAATCTTTTGAGAAGTTATTTAAACAGTCAAACTTTCATAACTGTATTACTTTGATTGACTGGGCTGTATTTATTTTTATTGGGGAACCTTTTAAGAATAATTTTTTTTTCAAACAATTTTTTTTATAGATACTCAAGTCACCCCCTCTTGAGTACTATACTCCAACCAACATTTGGTATTAAATGAGATTTTTATTCCTACTAAGCCTCTGTTTTTGAAACTATTCAACTATGATTTTAGTTGTACTTTAAAGATCTGTAAATTTCTATTCATTATAAATTTCTAGCTCCTTCAAATTATTTCCTTGTTATGGATAATAGA